>LPNX010569716.1:208529-238730 GCA_001517045.1 Pseudotsuga menziesii | reverse complement strand
ATACAAACAAAAAAGTAGTTTTTTTATTTTCTTCCTCCAAAATTAATAAATATTATTTTATTATTTTAACTATTATTTTATTAATTCATTTTAGGAGGCCTCCTCATTTTATGTGTGGCCGGAGAAGAATGCTCATAAGAGGAAATCTGCTTGGGTACAAGAAGCTATCCAAGGTGCAGAAAGATATGGGGCTCTAGAAGAGAATCATAGAGAAAGAAAGAGGACTAGATCCTACTCTGGGTATGTAGCATTACTATGTGATTTCATCGATAAAGAAGCTTCCAATTATGAAGAAGCGGCAGAACGAAAAGAATGAAAGGATGCTATGATTGAAGAATATCAATTGATCATGAAGAATGATGTTTGGGATGTTGTCCCAAGATCAGACGGGAAGTCGGTTGTAACTTCCAAATGGATCTACAAGATTAAACATGCTGCAGATGGTAGCATAGAGAAATATAAAGCAAGATTTGTTGCTCGTGGTTTCTCCCAGAAAGAAGGAATAGATTATGAAGAAAATTTTGCACCTGTAGCTAGATATGCTTCCATCAGATCAGTACTTGCTCTAGCTGCAGTGATGAAATGGAAGATACACCAAATGGATGTAAAGACTGCCTTCTTGAATGGTGTAGTAGAAGAGGAAGTGTATGTGGAACAACCACTTGGTTTTGAGACACATGACATGGAGTCTCATGTATGTAGATTGAAGAAATCCCTGTACGGTTTGAAACAGGCACCCAGGACATGTTACGACATAACTGACAACTTTCTATCCAGTTTGGGATTTACCAAGAGTAACGCAGATTCCAACCTTTACTACAAGGTTGAAGATGGCAACCCAGTGATGCTCCTACTGTATGTAGATGATCTATTTGTAACAGGTATGGATGGGCTGATTGCTGATACGAAGAGAAAGATTGATGCCAAGTTCGAAATGAAGGACTTGGGTATGATGCATTATTTTCTAGGCATGGAGGTGTGGCAGAATGCAGATGGAATTTCCCTGGGACAAGCAAAATATATGGTAGAGATCCTGAAGATATTCAGGATGATGGATTGCAAGGCCATCACCACACCTATGGCATCGAACCTGAAGCTATTGAGTGATGCTTCATTAGAAGCGGTTGATGCCATGATGTATCGTCAGATGATTGGGTCCTTGATGTACCTGACAAACACGAGACCAAATATTTGCTTCGCTGTGAACACCTTGAGCCAGTTCTTGATAGATCCGAGACATGTTCACTTGATTGCTGCAAAGCATATTCTGAGGTACCTGAAGGGTACAGTTGATTATGGGCTCAATTATGATACAAATCAGAAGATTAACCTGGAGGGTTATGTTGATTCAGACTGGGCAGGAAATGCCATCGATAGGAAGAGCACTTCAGGGTGTTGCTTCAGTATGGGATCAGGTGTGATCTCTTGGTTTAGTAGGAAGCAAACCTGTGTGGAACTGAGTACATTTGAAGTAGAGTATGTCGCATCTTGTTCAGCTAGTTGTGAGGTAGTATGGCTAAGGAAGCTGCTGTCTGATTTATTTGATCTCCAGTTGGATGCTACTTGTCGATATTGCGATAGCCAAAGTTGTGTGAAGTTGTCGGAGAACCCGGTGTTCCATGACAAGTCGAAGCATATCAAGATCAAGTATCACTATATTAGGTATATGGTGCAGAGAGGAGTAGTGAAGCTCTAGAATGTTGTGACGGATGAACAGATAGCTGATGTGTTGATAAAGCCATTGGCTAGAGTGAAGTTTGAGTACTTCAAGGAGAAGCTTGGTGTTCTCCAGATCAAGATTTCCCCCAAGGGGAAGTGATGAGTCCATGAGCCATTCTGACATGGTGAGAGGATTGGTTCCTTCCATGGTCAGATGTAAGGGCTGAGCCATTCTGTCATGGTGAGAGGATTAGTTCCTTCCATGTCAGATATGAGTGCTGGAAATTCTGATGTGACTGTAGGATTGGTTCCTACATGATCAGATATAAGGGCTATTGCCATTCTTTGAATGGAGGTACCTGGTCAGTTACCAGGAAAACTCAGTCTAGGACTGAGGGCCATTCTGATATGACTATGAGATGTGTTCTCACATGATCAGATATGTGTACATGGCCATTCTGATGTGATTGAGGGATGTGTTCCCACTTGATCAGATATAAGGGTTGTTGCCATTCTGTCATGGTGATAGGATTGCTTCCTTCCATGTCAGATGTGAGTGCCAGACATTCTGACTTAGGTTCAGATGTAAGGGCTACCGTCGTTCTGTCATGGTGAGAGGATTTTTTCCTTCCATGTCAGATGTGAGTGCCAGCCATTCTGACTTAGGGTCAGATGTAAGGGCTACCGCCATTCTATCATGGTGAGGAGATTGTTTCCTTCCATGTCAGATGTGAGTGTCGGCCATTCTGAATTAGGGTCAGATGTAAGGGCTACCGCCATTCTGTCATGGTGAGAGGATTGTTTCCTTTCATGTCAGATGTGAGTGCTGGCCATTCTGACTTAGGTTCAGATTTAAGGGATACCACCATTATGTCATGGTGAGAGGATTGTTTCCTTCGATGTCAGAAGTGAGTTCCGGCCATTCTGACTTAGGGTCAGATGTAAGGGCTACCGCCTTTCTGACGAGTCAAGGTCAGATGTGAGTGCCGACCATTCTAACTTAGGGTCAGATATAAGGGCTACTGCCATTCTATGAATGGAGGCACCCGGTCAGTTACCAAGAACCCTCAATCGAGGACTGAGTGCCTTTCTGACAAGTCAAGGTCAGATGTGAGTGCTATTCCTTTCTGACGAGTCAAGGTCAGATGTGAGTGCTAGCCATTCTGACTTAGGGTCAGATATAAGGGCTACCAAAGACCTACAAGGAGGTAGGCCTACAACCAGCATGAAAAAGGGTTGGCTCTGTAGAACTTCCTGTGACGAGAAGAATCATGAGATAGCACATATGATGATGACCCATTGATGATCCAGATCAAGCTATGATTCAGATCTAGTTATGATGTCTCCGAGATGATCCAAATCGAATGATGATCCAGATCCAGCAGTGATGATCCAGATCTAGTGATGATGATCCATATCAAGTAATGATCCTAATCCAAGATGAAGATGACTTGAATATTAAGATAACTTGAAGATGAAGATGACTTGAAGATAACGAGATGATCTAGAGAAGAAGATCAGTGCTAAAAAATTGTGTTGAGAGAATACCTTCCTAGTTAAGAGGGAGTGTTGATGTATATGTAACTTTGGAATGTATTCACTTGTATATTTCATGTATTGTACCCCAATGTTTATTCTAGGAAGTATCTGTAATTTAATTGAGTCATGTCATGCCTCGATGTTCCTATCGGGAGGTTCTATAATGTAAACAAGTCATGTCAAGTCATTGTGGGTAACCCTCCTATTGATCAAGGGTTAAAGTCTCCGCAGTTTCAAGGCACTATGGTTATTAGAATCTCCTAGAGAAGTCAACCCTAGTAGGGTTTAGTCAAGTCAGAAATTAGTATAAATAGAGAGCTAGCCTCTCTATTTATTACACACTCACTCACACTCAGTTGTAGAGCATAATTGAGGAAGAAGAAGACACTGGGGTTAGAAAGAAAGAGGTTACTGTTGTTGGGAGATCATCTTACTATTTTGGGGTTTTACTTTTGGTGCTGATTCTATCTCTGAGGAAGTTGTAGGGTTTTCTCCATTTATGGTTTCCCTGAGAAAAAACACCGTGTTCATTGTCTCTTGTGTTTGATTGTTGTGCTTGTTATTCTCTCATTTAAAGATCCTAACATAATGCTAGCTTGAATGATAAAATCTAACACTCCCATCACATTAATATATGCTTGATAGTGTTGGGATAAAGTTTTACATGTTTCTCTAAATATTTCTAATTCATCCATAGTAGTAGCTCATGGTGGTTTGGCATATACATATTTACAATACATAGAGTGATAAGCATAACCCTCATCCCTTATGAAATTGTAAGAAGCACTGCAATATGGCAACTCTTCCTCATACCATCCACATTCTTCTTCATATTGTTCATAATCATATTCAGAGGAGTTTTCATAATAGTAAGACATGGCTACAAAATTTTATTCAATGGATGGTATTACTACACAGGTGTAAGGACCATGTTATGATACCATTGTAATTCCCATACTTGGGATTTGTAGAAAATAACAAGTTGGCCAAATTCAAGCTTAACTAATATTTCTAGGTTTGGTTCTCAACACCACCAAACCTTTCCAACTTTATTGTGGAGGGATCCTATGCGATTTAAAACTTATTAAAATACCTCAGACACTCAATGGTTGAATCAAAAAACTCATTTGACATGTTATTTAAGTTTGCATAATTCTGGCCAATTTCAAGCTTTACTAGTCATGACTCTAGGGGGTTCCAACTGACTCCAAATGGTCCTGAATTTGTAAAGCAAGGATACGGTGAATCTTACAAAATATCAATTTGGTTTATGGAAACTTTGTATCTGACTTTAGGCTTCTACAACTTGATTCATGTATAAGAATAAAAGGGGAAAATTTACTAGGAAAATTAAGTTCAAATTCCCCCAAGGGCGAGAGCCAAATTGGCTTCCCAACTCAAGTTGGACCCTCCAAAATTTCATAGCAAAGTATGGGAATGAATATAATGCATCAGTTGTTTTCTTAAATCATGGTTATTGATATTTTAAAATTGGTAATGAGTCGCAAAATCTATATGGTAACTTTGAGTGAATTTGCTTAAGGGGAAATGGTGTTGATAACTCGATTCTGACTCATGAAAAGTAGATTAAATGGTTTAGATAATGCCATGACATATGAATAACATAAACATAATTCAATTGAATTCCACACCAACATTAAACATCATATAAATTCCTTCATACAAATTTGATATATAACTCTCTCAAAGTGGAATCCAAATACATGAAAACTAGTCGTTCGAGCTCATGGGAATGCAAGCCTTTCACACATGAATTTCTGATATTTGGACTTACAGGGCATATGGGAATAATATTACAGAGCCATACATCATATATTTCTTCCCCATAATCATCAAACTCATATAAATGTCATGATACAAATATTTTATACAACTCCTTTAAAATGGAAGCCGAATACATGAAAACTAGTCATTCAAGAGCATGGGAATGCAAGCCTTTCACATATGGATTTCTGATATTTAGAATTATAGAGCATATGGAAATAAGAGTAAAGAGACATACATTATATACCCAAATCTTGGGCCTCAAATATCCTCAGCAAAGTGCAATCGCCATTCCAACAAGTGTGCCATCAACATGAGAGTGGTGGAATGGTGAAGAAGGAATGAGAGAATAGGGAGATAGATGAGAATTAGATTGTATGAGCCTTCAACCTGAAACGAAAAATCCTTCATTAAGCTCCAATGAGAGGTATGAATGGCCTCTTGATAAAACAACTTGGAAAGGAATCCAACTCCCTCGTAATTGGTTCACAAACATGGAGAGTGAACACTCACCATGCAATGGACAAGCACAAGCTCTCCAAAATGTCAAAGGCCAATTAATAAATGATCAAAAGCCATTCTCCTTCCTCAAGACATCATGTTATTAACTTAATGAGGCCTCCTAAGGTCGAATTTCCCTCCATGGGCTTCCTCCAACTCATCTTAGTGGTTTAGTAACTTTCTTGACACTTGTCTTCCTCTTCATGCTCCAATTCTTTTCCCAATTCGAATGACTTCCTATAACTCCAAAATTTGACCTCTTGGTGGCTATTTTTAGCCATGTCATGTTAGATTTGTCATATGTCTGCAATCAGGCTTAAATTTGTCATACTTGTCATAGAATCTTTCATCATTTGTTGTCATAGAGTGCATGGAATCTCCTTCCAAGTGGCACACATTTTCTTCTAGTCTCTTCTTCTTCCATGTGAGTTACACATAATCAATATTTTATAGTTAATAAAAGTTAAACCTAAATCATGATTATAACAACATCCCATCTCAACCACCATATTGCAATCCAACAAAATATGTAACTTAAACTTCAACTTACAATGATTACTTTTAATTAAATATTATATTATTTCAAATTCCCACAACAATACTTATGTTTTCCATTTTATTTATGTTAATTGTAGTTTCTTTATATAAAACTTGATTATTATGTTTCAATTTTCTCAATTAAATAACATTAGTAAAAATGAGTAAGTTAGTATCTTAACAAATATACTATTTTTATAGCCAAACCTTTAATAAGAATTTAGTAAAAATTTTAGACATGCCTAGAGTTTTAACACGATCCAAGATCCATGCATGATGAAACAATACCCTAAAGAGTTATTTTCCAATTATATATCAATCTAGATTGTCAAAAAAATCCATTAAAGTTCTTGCTCATTGTGAACTTTGACTTTCTTGATTATCTAATATATGGAAAATTTACCACAAGACTAGAAAACTCATTAAAATATAGTGTTAGGGACTTCATGCAAAATAAAAGTACTTAACTTTTAAGACCCATAAATATACTTTAACCTTGGCTTTATTAAGCACCTAGAGGTATAAAAAAACTAAACATATAAACTTCTCATTGTTTAGCTACAAGATTAAAATATACTTACGCAAGTTTTTTTATGAATACTATTTTTTAAAATATTTTTTATTTATTAATTTTTTTATGTATAATAATTTATATATATAATTAAGGAGTTATTTTTTCACCCGACCATTTGCATCAATCGGACGACTTGGCTCGCGTGAGTTTTCACATCATGTATTGCTGGTCGTCCAATTGATGCAAATAGTCGAGTGGAAAGCTAACTCCTATAATTAATTAATTAAATAAAATATGAAAACCTAACCTGATACTTAACGTAATAATCAATAAACCCTAACATATCATAGTATTTTGAAACTCAATTACTAATAAACTCATTAATTAACTCTATGATCTCATCATTCATTATATTAGTATCATGTGTTATGTGTCGAGAGATAAAATTGTAAAAATAAGTTTTTTTAAACCATAAATATGCATACACCTAACAACCCAACCACTATTGAATACACATTGAATAGAAGCTGGGATATCTTATTAAAATCATTCCCAAGGTCAATAAATGTGCTTGAGCTTACTTAAAAATAAAACTTACGACCTAAATATGTCATTCTCCACGTTATAACAATGTTTCTTTTTTTTTCTAATGTTTTATTATATTATAATAAGTTTTACATTATTATATTATAATAAGTTTTAATCTTTGGAGATGGTAAAGTTTTAGATTAGGTTGCTTTATTCGCCTTTAAGGCTATGTAAGAATTTAAAATTTATTTTTTTAATGTTTTATTATAATATAATAAATTTTAATGTTTTATTATAATATAACAAGTTTTAATTTTGGAGATGATAAAATTTTATTATAATATAATAAGTTTTAATATTTTATTATAATATATTTGTGAGATGTAGAATATTTGGTGGTGGGGTATGGTTAAGACGTTCTTTAAGCGGGTAAAGTTGTCGGTTTAAATCTCATGAATACCAAAAATCCAACCATGTTAAGGGTTGGTGCAGTCCAGGACGAGTGTAATCCACGGGTAATTTTGACGACTTAAATGCCCCTAGTTCGTGGTAACTTAACCAATGGAAAACCTGGTAGTCCAGAGGTTCTTCCCATTATCCAACAAAAAAAACTTTTTATTATAAGGTAATTTTGACGACTTAAATGCCCTTAGTTCGTGGTAACTTAACCAATGGAAAACCTGATAGTCAAGAGGTTCTTACCATTATCCAACAAAAAAAACTTTTATTATAATATACTAATTTTTTTAATTTTTATTGATGATAAAATTTTAGATCAAGTTGCTTTATTTGTTATCCAAACTAGGTAAGAATTTACACTTTTTATTTATGGATAGAGATGTACAAATTTTAAAAAAAAATCTTAAATAGCTCAATTTACTTAATTTTAATTATAAAAATATCAAAATGAGATAAGGGTAATTGCTAATTTACAAAAGGTATGTGATTCCCATCCTCTCCTATGATATCCAAAATATATTTTAATAGACCAGGATGAAAAAAAATACTTGCTTTTTAAAAGTGTGAATACAATCCTCTCTATAATTATCCAAACTATTTTTAAATAGATAAGGATGAAAAAAAAACCCTTGTTTTTTAAAAGTGGGTAAAGGTTGACCACTACCTAATTTCTTTATTTGAATTGACAAAGGGTCACATATTCATGACACCGTGGTTATCTCATAGTTTTGAGAACAAATGATGAGATTATTGTGGAGAAATTGGTCTTCTAGAAAACATTGGAAGGAGGTGATGTGTTGAGATAAGGAAACATTAGGAGGAGGTGATCATGATGTGTTGAGATAAGGTAGAGGGCACAGTGACAATTGATTTGATTTATTGTGCCATGCCATGTGATTTTTCCTTATTACACGTAAGCATGCAATTCCATAGTTGAATTCTTGGTATGGACATGCCCAGTAAACCCTATGATTTATTATATTTATGCATGTTTTGTCCCAAGGACAACCTTATCTCTTTTAATTTAATTTTGACTTTTTTATTTCAAGTAAAGAGATTGTTCTTGTGATTTGATTTTGACTTTTTAATTGTGGGCCAACAATGTTTATGAAGTGGCTTATCTCTATGATGGGTGTTAAATCCTTCCAATCGATTAATAGATTATGTCACAAGGCATACTTCCCAAAACAAATGCAAAAGACTTTTGGAATATACTCAATCTAGGTGTAAATGTGACTTGTTAGAGCTCTCAATCATTCTCACCAAACAGTTGTCAAATGGCAGTATGGTGTATTTGGAAAATGGATGTTTTGTTATATAAATATATATATAACAAACAATTTATTAAAAAATTTGAATTTTGATTAACAAAATCATTATCTTGCTCTACCAACCAAGTTTCTTGCTCTACCAACCAAGTTATATGATGATGATGATGGTGGTTAACGTCCCCCTGAGACCAAACTTTGATCTATCGGACCTAAAGAAAATAATTAATTAATTTGTTTTAAAATTATATTTCTATACACAAACATCTTATTAAAAAATTTGAATTTTGATTAAAAAATTATCATCTTACTCCAACCACGTTAGTATTTGCTTCACCAACCAACTAAATCAATTAGATGTCAAAATATTTTAACAACCACATTAAAAAAATATACCTTTCAAAATATTTTAACAATTACTTTTTAAAAAGTATACTTTTTAATATAAAAGGCTATACACTCTTAGACACATTCCTAGATAGATAGGGCATGCTCTCTCGGGTCAATATAGGTGAAGATATTTGTCTATTTTCGAGTATATGTCTATGATAAAATCATATTGTTGTATTTATAATATTAAAATAATTTGAGATTCATAATATTTTATGATTTTTTTTAAGTATGTAAATATGAATTATGAATTAGTTAATAAAATTTCAATATAGATTTTTTATTAAAATTATTAAATAAATTAAAATTTTATTCTGTAAAAAATAAATTAAATTTATATATAATATTAATGTGATTTGGGATATAATGTATATAGGATATAGTGTATATATACATTATATTTCTAAAGTTTGGTTTTAGGGACGTTATAAATGTAGATTTAATAAAATTTATGAATGAATTTTTTATTAAAAAATTAAAAAAAATTATAATTTTGGATTATTTACTAATTTGAAATATATTATTAATGAAACAATATACAATTCTAAAAATAAAAAATAAGTATTAAAATATAATTTACAATCCTATTAATAAATAATAAGTAAAATATAAATGTAACGATTAATAAAATTATTTAAATTTAATGATTAATAAAATTATAGTTAAATGGAAAACAATGATATGTTTGATTAGTTAAAAATGCAAATTTAATGATTAATACAATTGTGGTTTAATAGTGAAAAATATTCTTTGGTCATGTAAATGTTGATTATTTAATAATTTTATATATACATTTTTAATTCACAAATATATTAAATAATTCTGAATTTTAATGATAAATAATAATTTAAAATTTAAAATTTAAAATTAATGATGAATGAAATTGTTATTTGATATTAAAAAAACTATATCTTTTTAATCTCTTAAGCTTATTTAATTTTTTTTGAATCATTTCATTAAATTTAGTTATTAATGAAGACATATGCCTAAGAGATAAAAGTGAAAAATATAGTAACAAGTTTTTAGTGTTTACAACTTGAAAAATATTATATACATGTATATGGTTCCAATTATTATGTAGCACATGTTTGTGCTTGAACTTGTGTTCATGTTTATTGTACACCAATGCTTAAAGTAATGATTGGGGTTAGTTGTGAGTGTAGGTTGAATTAGAATTAATTTTATTTTCTCAGGGAATAATCTCACATAAAATCCTTCAAGTAATTCCCAATGGTTCATGGATGGTAAATGTGGTAAACCATCAACGTTAGGGGGAGAGATTTTATAGATTTGACTCATGACTACTTGAGCTAACCATTGGGGCTTGTAAGCCACTTAACTATACTCATATTTTTTTGTAATTTAACTAAGTTCTATTAATAATATACAAAAAGAAATACATACAATCATTGGTGCAATTTGTTCTTAGAAATATAGTTTCATAACTTTACGGTTGAAGAGATTTTGATTATATATAAAAGGAGGAGTACAAAGAATACATATAGGATTTCTCCCATAACATGACAACATCTATTACACCTTGTTCATCTTTCTCTAACTTGTTGCTATCATGAAAAATTCCTAACCTGTAGAAGCTATATTTTCTTACATATTGTCCGAACAAAAATATGCAGAAGCAAAACATTGCATAAACAAAACATAGAAGGGAGCTTATTGTTTGTCCAGGAAGGGAAAGAAGAGTTAAGGCATCCAAATGCTTTCAATAGAAACACTATCCCTCTCTAGGACACAACATCTCAAGCCAACACCTTTATTAGCCATACTATCCGCTTGGCGATTATGGCCTCTTAGAACATGAAGGAAGTTAATTGATTTAAATTCCTTGGATAGGCAGTATAGAAGGTATTGCATATTGGAGGAAGGACTCTTCTAGTTTCTAGAAATATTTCTTGCTTCCCTAGTGACAATTAGGGAGTCTCCTATGGTGATCATTTCCTCAATTCCCATGTCTGTGGCCAGCTCCAAACCATTAATTAAAGCAAGCCATTCTGAGCCATTATTCGTTGCTCTCCCAATGCCCTAGGCGTATTCTTTTTGCTTGTTACCCTTGGAGTCAAATATAACTCCACCTGCGCCTTCCATCCATGGATCGCCTTTCGAGGAACCATCAAAGAAAAAAGAACTTCTTCCTATCTTTGTCCACCAATTTTGAATTTCTTCATTGCTTATCCTTAGCTTCCAGTTCGAATATCTCGACTTCTTTGGGGGGTTTAACCAGAAGCGAGAGGGAGGAGGCAAAAGGAAGTTGGAAATCCATGCTCTTTCCTCAACTATTAGAGGTTCCTTGTTTATGATTTTCATTCCTCTCATGGATAAAGACTCCACCCAAAGGGACTTTGTCGAGGCAGAAACCTTATTAGTGCTCGAGGTTTGTCCTTCGAAGATTTCTGTGTGTCTCGTAGTCCATATTTTCCAGCACATAAATCTAGGGAGAGCTTACCATGCTCTAGTAAGGTCCATTTTTTGGATGAGAGAACCTTGATAGTTATCTTTCCATCTTGAAAAGAGATCACTCCAATTCATTAGAATTATAATATTAACCTTTAATTCTTGGAGAGCATAACTCCAAACTTCCTGCAAGAATTTTCATTCAATGAAGGTGTGTTCCAGGGTTTCTTCTGACTCTTTACAAAGGATGCATCGAAGAGGCCCTACGATGCCTCGCTTCCTCAAATTTTCGGTAGTAAAAGTTTTGTGATGGGAGAGAATCCAAAAGAATACATTGACCTTTGGAAAACCATCATTACACAAAATCTTATTCCACGTTGTATCTTTTTTTATCCTGTTCTTGTTCTTGTAAACAAGGCGGTATGCTTTCTTCACCTTGTAAGAACCTTTCTTTCCCCAACCCAGGTTGTCTTTAATGTGTCTTTGAATTGGGGCTTTCCCATGCAGAAGGGAAAGAAAAAATATGTAGTATGTTTGAAGGTGCCCTGGAATTTCAAGGTTCTTCCACCCATCCCATCTACCCTTATTTTTCTAGGAAGAAATATCATAGAGGGTGCTGATGTTGTTGCGATCAAGCCATTCCTTAAGATCATTTAGTTCCTCGTGGAAATTAGCCGAGGAGTTCGAACCAAGTCTGTCATGCCAAATCTTGATTCATTTACCATTCCCTGCTATCCAATGAATGGTGTCTTGAATGATGTAAGTTGCCTTTTTGCAGAGGTCCCAAATAGGAGACCCAACTCTGTTCATATCTATATCCTTAACACATTTTATTCTACTACTTGTCATGTATTTTTTCTGAAGTGTCGTCTTCCACCAAGCATTTTCACCAGATATTACTCTCCATTAATTTTTTACACTGAGGGATAAATTCATGATTAAAGGATCTGTTACTCCTGCTCCGCCACATTGCTTTGGGATGCACACCATGTCCTAGTTTATCAAATGGATTTTTTTTTTTGCATTGGTAGCCTTGCTTCCTTGCCAAAGAAATTTCTGGATTTCTCTATTGCTTTCCTATATAATTTGTTTAGGTGCTAAGGATATTGAGCATACATAAAACATAAAGGAAGAAAGGACAAATTTTATAAGGACTAATTTTCCTACTAGGTTGAGCCATCTAATTCCCCAAGAATTGATTTTTTTTTTGTCGATTAGACTATTCTTGTCTGCCATCTTCCCCCCCCACCCTTGAATATGGGAATTCCCAAATAGCTGAAGGAGTTCCAAATCGTTAGTCCCTCGAATCTAAGATTTCTTGATATCCTTGCCATTGTTCCACGGAGGCAATTTCATCCATAAAATTTTGATTTAGAAGCATTAACCTTAACATCAGATGCTTTGAGGAAGATTGATATAACTCTTTTGAACCTTTTTTCTCTGACGTAAACACACCCCTAAGAAAAATGGTGTCATCGACAAATTGCGCATGGTTTGAATATCTAACTCCTCTTTCGATTTTCAGGCCTTTAAGAACCCCATTGTCTTGTTGTTGTTGAATCTTTCTTGTCAAGCCATTCCTTAAGATCATTTAGTTCCTCGTGGAAATTAGCCGAGGAGTTCGAACCAAGTCTGTCATGCCAAATCTTGATTCATTTACCATTCCCTGCTATCCAATGAATGGTGTCTTGAATGATGTAAGTTGCCTTTTTGCAGAGGTCCCAAATAGGAAACCCAACTCTGTTCATATCTATATCCTTAACACATTATATTCTAGTACCTATCATGTATTTTTTCTGAAGTGTCGTCTTCCACCAAGCATTTTCACCAGACATTACTCTCCATTAAATTTTTATGCTGAGGGATAAATTCATGATTAAAGGATCTGTTACTCCTGCTCCACCACATTGCTTTGGGATGCACACCATGTCCCAGTTTATCAAATGGATTTTTTTTTTGCATTGGTAGCCTTGCTTCCTTGCCAAAGAAATTTCTGGATTTATCTATTGCTTTCCTGTATAATTTGTTTAGGTGCTAAGGATATTGAGCATACATAAAACATAAAGGAAGAAAGGACAAATTTTATAAGGACTAATTTTCCTACTAGGTTGAGCCATCTAATTCCCCAAGAATTGATTTTTTTTTTGTCGATTAGACTATTCTTGTCTACCATCTTCCCCCCCCCCCACCCTTGAATATGGGAATTCCCAAATAGCTGAAGGAGTTCCAAATCGTTAGTCCCTCGAATTTAAGATTTCTTGATATCCTTGCCATTGTTCCACGGAGGCAATTGCATCCATAAAATTTTGATTTAGAAGCATTAACCTTTACATCAGATGCTTTGAGGAAGATTGATATAACTCTTTTGAACCTTTTTTCTCTGACGTAAACACACCCCTAAGAAAAATGGTGTCATCGACAAATTGCGCATGGCTTGAAGATCTAACTCCTCTTTCGATTTTCAGGCCTTTAAGATCCCCATTGTCTTGTTGTTGTTGAATATTTCTTGTCATGGAGTCAACGACCAGAAGGTAAAGATAGGGAGACAAGGGGCATCCTTGTCGGATGCCCCTAGTGGCTTGAAAAAACTTGGTTGTCCTACCATTTACCAATAGAGCAATCAAGGAGTTTCTAATGTAGGCCTTAATCTAGCTAATAAACCTTATAGAAAAGCCAAACTTTGACATAATTTCGAAGAGAAAGAAGTCATTTACTCTATCAAAGGAATTATACATACCTTGTTGCTTGCGTTCCATGCTTCAGTGGATTGCTTCTTGGAAAATAATGATGTTGTCAAGGATTTGACGCCCATAAACAAATCCTCCCTAAGTGTCCGAGATTAAATTTCCCATGTTTTTCTTCATTCTTGTGGCCAAAATTTTTGAAAGGATTTGTAAGAAGTATTGCAAAGTGAAATAGGACTAAAGCGATCTATGGACATGGGTTTTTTTTATTTTGGTATCAAGGAGAGAAAGGAAGAGTTGTGGCCCCCCCAACCTTATCATTTTTCCTTGTCCAATTTGGCATTGTTTTCAGGTCTTCCTTGATGATGTCCCAAGTTGCTCTATAAAAATTAATGGTGAACCCATTAGGCCCGGGATCCTTGTCATCTTGTAAGGACCAAATGGCATCTTTGATCTTGAAATCCATAATGGGTTTTGATAAATCCTTGTTATCTAGTTCCAAAATGAGAGGAGGTATTTCAGAAATGAGGTCGACCCGAGCTAGGGGATCAGTCTCATATTTGTCCATGTAGGTATCTCTGAAATCATGGAAAATGTGAGCCTTAATATCTTCTTGCTCCACCATCTGTTTTCCATCTTTATCCTTTAATTCTTTGATCATGTTGAAACTGATCCTTTCTTTTGTTTGCTTGTGGAATTAATCCGTGTTACTATTCCCACCTTTTAACCAGAGTTTCCTGGACTTAATCCTTCATTCCTCTTCCTCATGTCTAGCTGCACTGAGGATCTTATGATTCAAATCTTTTTCTTGACTGATAAGAAGAAAGGTAATTTCTTCATTCTTCCTCTTGAATTGCAGGGCTGCAAGTCCAGATTGAAGTTGAATTTTCATATTGCTATGGTCTTTATGTTTCGATTTCACCCATTTTTTAAGCACATAGCATATATTTATTAATTTGTTATCCCAAATGAAGCTAGGAGAACCAACACAAGAAAATCTCCAAGCATTTTTAATTAAGCCTAGGACTTTTTCATCATGAATCCAAGAGGGGTTAAAACGGAAGGGGATGGGGCCTAGGTTTGTAGGGGTGGAGAGCACTAAGGAGATCGACTTGTGATCTGAAGCCGCATAAGGTAAAGCAAAAGAAGCATGGAGGAGATATTTTTGTAGGAAAGAAGTGCTTACCAAGAAACAATCGAGCCTAGCCGCAATGTATCCAATGCCCAACCTTATATTACTCCATGTATACTTTCCTTTTTTAATGGTGGATATAGAAGATCCAACTCATATATCAAGTCCTCCATGTTCTCCCATAGGGATCTCTTACTCTAGAGCCCCCTCTTTTTTCTGATTGATTTTTGGTAGCATTGAAGTCGCCAACGATTATGAAATCTTTCCCTTTCAGATCCTCTTTTAGAACAGAGAGGTTATTACAAAACAATTGTTTGTCTCTATAATCTGTTGGTCCACACACATTGCATACATAATAAATATTTGGATCATCTTTTTCTTGGAACTCGGTGAGGAGCCATTGATGTGTTTTTGTTGAGGCCTGGAAAATCGCAGGCAACAACAGCAAGGGATTCTCCCCAGTCAACGTTCCCTATTAGCCCGTGAATATTTGGTGTAGGGAATCTGTCCGGTTTGCGGTCCGGCTACCGTAGGTCAAGTAACAAAATAAAAGTTTTACCGGTTGCGGCTTGATCCATCGTATATATTTTTTGTATTTTTTGACTTAAAGTATGATATGCAAGTGCCTATTTAACATGTAGACTTGATAAAGAACGCCAAAAGTATTCACAATGTGATGCGCAGGTTCTTACCTCTCGTATTAAACTCTCAAGCATCTAAATCACACACACAACAAGAAAATAATACTAACTAGGCTATCTCTAGCGAGCTAGACATTAATTCACGAGTAATGTAATAGTGTTCACATGTTACGGAAAATAACAGATAGCTGTTCCTAGAACCAAACATATAAACATGCATAAAAGTATACATGACAAGATAGCTCATCAACAGTTAAAAACTCCCATTACTTAGAGTGGAAAATATCACAAAATATACTAGAGAACATTCAGGAAAGAACATAGGTTCAGAAAGTTAGAACCCTATCACAGTCAATGAAACACAGTCGAAAACGAAATAGTTCCCCTTCAACATTGTTCATTTTATCACATTGAAACATATCACATAGCACCTTCTCTAACAGGCAAAATTTGCAATTTCTTATTGTAAAATGAAGTAGTTCCTCTTACAAACAATAGTTCACAATTTTTCCCTTGGGAAAGAAGCCCCTGTAAATTCTAACTTTCCTATATTTAAACCAAAATAGCTAACCACTTGGGCTGCCCCAACCCTGTGACCTTTGGGTTCCTCAAATCGTTTAATATCCCCATTTTGTCTTTTCTGTGACTACTCATGATTTACTTCATGCATTACGTTTTATAATACTCAACAAAGCAGGATCCGCTTGGTAACTGACAGATCTTTCCAGGCCTGGGATTTTATCGCCATTGATTATGCCTTGTCTTTCATTTTTCCTCCTTGATATCCCATCAGTTTCAGTACGAACTCTGCCTAACACTTCCCAGCTCCCTCTTCGCTGCTTGTCTCCCAGCTACACCTTCGCGCAGTGATAATCTGAAAAAATATCTTGGGTTCGTCTGTAATTAAACGACATTTATTATTAGTTAGGATCACATCTTTTAAATAAAACTTCATCAACAAACCGGCTAGTCATCACAGAAGGCCCAGCAATGCACTCTCGTCGTGAAAATATTAATAAGCATCAAAATCACTGCTGCCCATACAGGGGTTTAAAATTCACAAAACGATGGGAAAACTGAAACTTATCGGCAGCTTAAAACACTAAAACATCGGCCGAGTAGTCTCACCCACAGCTGCATCAGCGGATCTCAAACAGGCAACGGGATCTACCAGACCGTTAATTTTATCGGAGTCGGAAGAGCTAAACTCAAATTCTAGGCGGAAGGGTTCCCAGTCGGTTAGCGGAAAGACATCAACGTCAGACACTTAGTGCGTTGCATCACTACAAGGGCGGAGTAGGAAAGACTACGCCCTCTGATCCAAAAGACAAAGCGACAAAGACTCGACAAAGCATCGGTGGGCGGAGCAATTGTATGGCGGGTACCTAGTTTGTTTGGGAGCCGCAAGGGCAGAAGATAAACAGACTACAGTCTTCGATAATATAAACAAGTCAAACAAAATGACGCAACAACAAAGAATTTCATATCATCTTTCGATTTCCGCAATGAAGGCTCCCTAAGGAAACATGGTTCCGATAAGTTGTTTAAATGACCTCTGCAATAGTGGCTAGCATAAGAAGCAGGCTTCCGAAAAGAAAACGTAGTTTAAATGGCAGCAAACCAGACTCTAAATTTTGCAACCCACAACAATTTCAAACATAAGCAACTTTTTGAAAATAGGAAGAGAGTTAACCTCAAAATAGTCCGGAATTAAAGCAAGACAAAAGAGTTCATGGATCCAAAAGATCCAAGGCAATGCAAAAATTAACAAGGGGGTCTAAAATTTGAAAATTTGGGGAAAACAGTTGCAGCTGCAACAGTTTCCTTAACATTTTTGATAACAAACTTACTTGAAAATAAGGTTTCTGTTTCCTTAACATTTGGAACACTAGATGCTTGAATTTGGTGAAGAAGTCATTTAGTGTTTTGAAATTTGGCTATATGAAGAGAAATTAGCTCATTTTCCAACTGATAGATCCTTAGATCATCCTTCTTGTCAAATAAGGAATCAATCTTATCCCAAACCTCCTTGGGAGTCTTCAATACATTTATATGGAAGAGAAGATGTCGAGATATCAATAGGCACAAGCATCCATATGCTTCAACAATCCTATTCCAGTACTTTGCTTTGTCAACATAATGAATTGGATCTCTCTCTGTCTCCATTGTGAGTCTGAAGAGTCTTTTGGAGCGTAGCTGCATCTCCATGTCCTCTTTCCATTGGTGGTAGTTGAAAGGAGTGAGAAGCTCCATTGGAGGGGCCATTTGGAATGCAAAGGAAGAGACTAAGCTGTTGTAACGGATGCAGTGAAGGAGACTGAACTGCTTGTAGTGAATACAGTGAAGAAGACTGATAAACCTATAAATCACACAATCAACTAGAAAAAATAAGTTCGAAAGTATGCACTTTTGGAATTTTCATCACACCCATCATAGTTGATTAAGAAAGCTTGATCAACAATTCCTTTACTTGGAATATTAAGTGGTAAATTCTTCGCTTCTGGTGCAGTACTGGAAGGAGCAAATCTGCTCAATTTTTTTTTGGGATCCAAGTATGGATCTATATTAGGAGAAGTGCCTTGTCATGTCGAGGCTCTGAAACCATATTAAATTGATCACATATATCTGTGGACCAACACACAACTCACAAGATATATCATACAATTTACTCTGCAATTGAAGAATGCAACAATGCAAAAATGGCTTGCAGCTGTGAATGATTTCATTAATCAAAAGTAATTAGATAATTAATTACAATGAAGTACAATGGCTAAATAGCCTCATGCAATTTGAATCCATGTGAGTAAATTCGAATTTATTGGACTATACTTGACTGAATGGTTAACTAACCTTGTCTAAATCATTATCAGAGTTCATCAGAGTTCAAAACCCAAACTCAAGTGTCTAATTCAATGTTGACTAGTCTAACTAGTTGAGGTAGGTGAGTAAATGTGCCTCACCTGCATGCAGCCATGCAATCCTAGTGCTAACTGAGTAGAACTGCATGTAAGGGACTAGAACTGAATGTAACTGACTCCTAATGGAGCTTAACTAGTCACCAACTGAACTCAACTAATGGAGGTTGGTATCGACACTCCCATTGGCTCCGAAAATAATGCATGCAATTGCAATCAATGGCAGTTGGCCTCAATTAGTTTCCCCACACTTTAGTAACTGGTACATGTGCCCCAATTAGACCAAGTGGACCCAATGGTTCTAGTGACTAAAAATAGATAGAAAGGACTCCGGATTTAGACATACTCCTAATTTAGACATAATTGAACAAATTGGACAAGGGAGGATTATAATCCTAACACTACTTGAGTGTCCAATACTGAAGTTATCATTGCTAACTTCTTCTTTGATTGCTGGGAGACCTGCACCATAGAATTTGATTGTTGAGAAATAGTTACCTGTGGAAGGTCTTCCATATGGATTTTACCCTTGTTCCCATTTAGATAAGTAATCACTGATGGAAGGATTTTCTCCTTGAGCCTGTTTCTCTTCTCTATCTTTTCTTACCTTTTATAGGATGTCTAGCTCCATTTTTTTGTAGACCAAAACCTTAGTTTTAAGCTCTTGTTGATGTTGTATAATTTGGCTATGTTCCTCTTTGCTCTTAGCTCCAGCCAAGACTTTAGAAAAAGGTATTCACTCCCTAGTAGATGGATTCATCAGGAACCTCTTCATGAACATAACTATTCTTGACATGGTTTTGTTTGAAATGAGCATCAAGAAACCCCTTAGGGTCATGCTTTCTTTTAAAATCAAAACCCAATTTCAAAGAAACTATTTGTTCACTCAATAGTGCAGCCCAAGTCGAAGTTGGGATCACTAATGGCCCAAGATCCAAAGGAAATTTAGGCTAGCCTTTCCTTTTAGGGCCAACAAGTTTCTTGTATACACCATCAGTGACAGTATGGAAGGATACTTCTTCAATAACTAACCTCTTAGGAACTATCTTGGGCAACATATGGAGAGTATTGCTACCCCAAATTCCAATGTAAGACACATATTCACAAACATACCAATCACCCATTGTGGCGATGAAGGTTCTAGCTTCTTCTGAGAAAGAAGGAGCTTCCTGTTTAAATATTGAAAAATAAATGCTGCCAAGGAAACATTCATAGATTTCACAGAATATAGTTGCATAATTCGTATCCCACAATGATGAATAATAAATGGGTACTGGAGGAGACGGTAAATTCTAGTTCCATCCCAAAATGGGAGATTGAAATTCGGTACAGAATACATCAATGATAAAGGCCAAAAAAAAGAAATTTGGATTCTTTCGGGCGGTAGCTTTCTGATAATACTGAATAGTAGTTTTAAGCTCCAATGATAGGATAGACGCCCAGGAGAAAGACTCACCAGTTGTTAGGACATGATGGGCTACCGGAGCCCATTCAACTTTGAAGACAGAACAATTGGGAAGACCATAAAGCCTGCATGTCATGGATGCCAATAAGGAATAAAGGTTCTCTAAACCAGGAAACTAGGTATAGGTTGTCAGCCCTCCGCGAGAACTTTCTAGTTTCATTCATCCAGGATTTTAGAATTTCGTTAAAATTGAACCTGGTCTTAGAAGATTGGGAAAATTCAGTGTTAAGGGGTTGCACAACCGGTTTAAGCGCATAGGATTTGGTAAAAACCTCAGGATGGAAGGTGACCTTGCATTATCATTAAAGTACCAGTCTTTGGGGTTTGCGTGACACACAATCCATTTGATTGCATCAATGTAGGGAAGGATAGCGGGCCTGGAGGCAATGGCATGTAGCCCAGAATCCCTAATTTTCTGGTAAGCCAACTGGTCATTTTGAATATCTGAGAGGTCATCATTGTCAAAAATTGAGTAAACCATGGGCCGGTCGATTTGGTAAGTTTCGGTGATTCTACCACTGGTCTTTGAGAAAACACTGAAGTTTGGGTCTTTGGTCAACATATGTTTGTGAGTGTTCTTGCAGCAGGTAATTCGTTCCAGTTTGGAAAATTGAAAAAATTTGTTTAAACGGATAAACACGACATCAAGACCAATTGCGAAACAAAGCAACAGAAACAATAAAATGTGGAAATGACAAAAAAAACCAACCTGGAATCGACCAAAACTGTGAAAATGATCTTTGGTAAAAATCGTAGTAAAAACCCACGTAGCAAGATAATTTTCGAAAGTAAAAATGGTAAATAAAATACAAAGAACCCATCTATTTATAGATTTTCCGTGGGTCGAATTTAGGCTATAGGTTTAAAAGAAATAAATGATCAAGATCAAATCTTGCGGGACATGGGATCAAGTCGCGAGATTTGAATTTTATTCACTTTCCCTCAATCCACAATCCGCAATTATCAGTTATGGGATGCAGGAATTCAAATTTTTTTAAATATTAACTAAGCTTTTCCGCAATCCACAAATTGCGGGTTGCGGAAACACACAACATGAATCATAAATCAAACTACTTCCTACAATCCATAATCTGCAATTGCGGTATGTGGGTTGCGGGATGGCAAACTGCAATTATTAAGAATTTTTTCGTGCCCGCAATCCATATTGCAGATTACGGGCTGTGGGACAGAAAATTTGAAAACAAAAAACCAGGATCCCTCTATATGCATTGTGGGTTGTGGGAAAGACACATTTTGGGAAAAATTAGTCTTTTCCGCAACTCACCCAAAAACAGACAAAAAACATGAATTTTTGAAATGTTAACTAACCAAATTATGAAAAAGACAAAGAAACCATGATAAACACTTATGGGAACCTGTAAGTTACTATGAAAATTTAAACATTACCTTCGCATATAAAATTGGGTCTCCCATGTTTTGCGTAAAACATGGGATCTGTTGTATCTACAAAAAATGGCGACTGGATGGGACGAACCAGTTATCTCTATAAATAAGAATTTCCTTTCAACAAAAACATGTCAATAAACAAATACTTTAGTGTAAAATTTTAGAAAAAGTTTACAAAATAATGCAACCAATAAGCAAAGTTATCTAAAAGATTGATGTATCCTAGTTAAAGATGATGCAAATTTTATAAGGAGGTATAAGAAATAATAAGGATCCCTTACCTTCAGGAAATCATAGGAATACATTTTGAATTGAAACTGGGAGAAA
Organism: Pseudotsuga menziesii; assembly: GCA_001517045.1. Taxonomy (NCBI): domain Eukaryota; kingdom Viridiplantae; phylum Streptophyta; class Pinopsida; order Pinales; family Pinaceae; genus Pseudotsuga; species Pseudotsuga menziesii. The sequence goes on along the minus strand of LPNX010569716.1, from coordinate 216,570 downwards.
ACCTAGGACTACTCTAGACCCCCAAACATAGGTCACCTTGATTTATTAATTATATTCTTTTTTTTTAAATAAAAATGGTAAGAATTCATTGATATAAGACCACTGCCACAATTTGGTAATCGGTGCCATTCACAAGCCTGATATGGAACTGAATAAGCCATCTCGATTAGGAGACCCCTTGTCTTTCATCTGCATCACTGAAATAAACTATCATGGCCTCGTAACCATCTAATGATAATTTCAGTCCAACATCAAACCTATGATCATGGCATGGCTGGCTTGTGATATGACCCCCTATACTTATGTACAACAATTGCCTTACATGAGAAAACACGAATATATTTGAGTGTGGATTACAAGACACTACCATGGCTTGATATCCACATAATAGTAGTGTTATTCACTGATGCTTTGCAGATCGTGAATGAACCGACCTGTGATAGGATCTTCCATATTTCAGCAAAGAATGAAATCCACCTCCCCAATTTGATGGTGAATATGTCATTCCACCAAGCATCTACGAACCTAATAGGATGTCTTGTGATAAGACCCCCCATCTTGCAATCCACAATCATTAATGAAAATAATTATCAATGTGACTATGATAGGATCCAGAGCAGACAAGGCTGACCAGGTTATGAAGATATGATGTATTGCACTAATGAAACATGAGATAAGAAGAACCAGTTACCTCCACAACTCGAATTACATGATTAAATCATATGTAAAGATATTGACCAAGATGAGAATGCATCAATCCAAAATCCTGCAGTTAATTGGTTTTCAATTATATATAAAACAAATCTTGACATGGGATGAAAAGGTTGAAACTGACAATGTACTAAAATTAGGAGTACTGCAACCTTGAGACAAACTGATCAGTCGCCATTACCAAATGTGTAGACATTATTGAAACACCTACCAATATCAGAAAAGAAATCCAAATAAAGGAAACAGAAAAACTCACACACCAAACTAATGTAAATAAAGAACCAAATTGTTCAAACAAAGTACTTTTTGAGCAGAGAAACAAACACTAGGTAAGTGTCAATGACTCCCTCCAGTGTCTGCAACCGAACAGTGCTAGGACCAATTTTTTCTGTAACAATGAAAGGTCCTAGCCAAAGGCATTGAAACTTGGTTTATTCATTATTGTCCTTATTTTGTTTATCCCATCTCATTACCAAATCCCCTACTGAGAAATATCTGTCAGAAGAAGATTTCTCATCAAACCATCTTTTAACTAACTGTTGATGTTGATACAGTTGGTTTTTGGAATTTCCCTATCTTCTTTCAACTTAAGTAAAGTGTCAATCCTCTGCTGAAGTGGGGATGAATCATCTTCTTTAATAGACTGGGATAGTTGTAAGGAGGGGATAGTAAGATTGGATGGCAGGATGGCTTCCTTGCCATAAACTAAATAGTAAGGAGAATTTCCAATGGCTACCTTCAGGGTAATTTGGTCTTCCCAAAGAGCATTGTAAAGTTGGTGTGCCAATGTTTATGATGAGAGGCCACTATTTTCTTCAGAATTTTTATTAGGTTCTTGTTAGAATATTTAGCAAGCCCATTTCGTTGCAGATAATAATTGGCAAAAAACTTGAGTTTAATCCCTTTTCAAGGGCATAGTGTGTGATATCAATGGACGTGAAATAGGATCCATTGTCAAAAACTAGATATTTGGGGGCACCAAACCTAGTGACTATTTGAATTTCCAGGAAGGATATCACTTGGTTTGTATTGCACTGTCTGAGGGGAACTGCTTCAACCCATTTGGTAAAATAATCCGTGGCTGTCAGGATGTACTTGTGTTGTAGGGAAGAAGCAAGGTTAATGGTTCTGAAAAAATCCAATCCCCATTTCTGAAATGGGAACTGTACTGCTACTAGTTGCAAGGGGAAGGAAGTTTTTTTAACTTTTCCAACACACTTATGACAAGGCTCACATTTCCTGACGTATGCATGGGAATCTCTAAACAATGTAGGGAAATAATATCCTAACCTTATGATCTTGTGAGCTGTATTCTCTCTTAAGAGATTCCCACCTATAGGTCCTACACGAAATTGGAAAAGGATATCATCAGTTTGATCCTTCTCTAAACATCTGAGGAAAACCACATCATATATTTCTAAACAAAATACCATCAATAAATTGATAGGGAGTTGATTTTAACCTTAAAGCTCTACATTTTTTGGAGTCAATATTTTCAATGGAAAACCCATGATTTAGAAAAAAATTAACATGATTGTACCATTTAGACGTTGTAGTTTCAATGGCATTAAAAGAACTTGTGGGTATAGTTTCCTCCTGATCCCACTCAACTTGCTAATTTTCCGGGTTGTTTGATTGAGCAGTAAGCAGACACAGAAATTTCCCCTTGACAATATTTGCTAGTCTAATCTCCAAGTCATATTCTTGCAATGTTGTCATCCAGTGAGCCCTTTTCTCACCCAGTTCTTTTTGAATGAGGACATTTCGGATGGCCACATAAGGGACAATCCCCTTAGTCTGCGACTTCAACAGGTACAGTCTATAATGATTTACTGATTTGTAAACCACATAAGCATGTTTATTAATCTGAGAATAGTTAATTTCGATTCACTGGAATGTTGAACTCATAAAAGAAATGGGGATTTCAACATCATCCTGATGTATCTATGTTAGGACGACTGCATTGGAAAAGTCAGTAGAAAAGGTGTATAGGATAAAATATTTGTTGAAGTTTGGAGACATCACAGAAGGTGCTTCTACAATGGATTTCCTAATTTCAACAAATGAATTTTTTTGTTCCTCGGACCATTTAAACTGTGCATCTTTCTTAACTAGTTGTTGTAATAGCTTGACAACTTGAGCAAAAATTGGGAGGAGCCTATGGAAAAAATTGATCTTACCCAAGAATGATTGCATGGATTTCTATGAACCAAAGAAGCCAATATATGAAATGGCTTCAGTGTGCTCTGGATCGATAATCATGCCTTCCTTAGAAACAATGAAACCTAACAGCTTACCTTCAGTGACCGTGAAGATATACTTCTTTGGGTTGAGTGAGATCCCGTACCTTCTACAGCGTTCAAACACCTGTTTCAAAGCAGACAAATGCTCATGTCATTTTTTTAGAATAGATTGTAACATCATCTAAGTATACCACGATAGAATCCTGTATCAAACCCCTAAAATCTATATCCATATCTCTCTGGAATGTAGCTCCTGCATTTATCAGCCCAAAAGGCATTCACCTAAGCAAAGGTTCCCCAAGGGGTCCTGGAACGATTCTTAACTGATCAATAGGGGAAATAAAGAATTGGTTATATCTTGAGACTCCGTCAAGGAATGAAAACATCTCAAACCCAACTACCTTCTATAGGATCTTCTCCATGGGAGGAACATGGTAGTTATCCTTCTCGGAGGCTTTTTTTAAGTTTCTAAAATCGACACAAAGTCGGATTTCCCCATTCTTCTTTCAGACGGGTAACAAGTTGGAAATCCACTATGTATATCTGACAGGGAATATGATTCGTGCTATCAATAACTTATCAAGTTCTTTCTCTACAAAGGGTTCCAAGCTGGGATGCATCTTCCTCAAATTCTGCTGGTAAGGTCTTACTTCTAGTTTCATCGAAATATTATGATGCATGATACTGGTGTCAAAGGTTTTTAGTTCGTCATTCATCCATGCAAATATATATTTGAACTTCTTGCACAAACTAATAAAATCTCTCCTTTCTTCATTAGAGAAATTAACTCTAAGATTGATGAAGCGAGGATTTTGTTTAGTTCCCAAGTTGATAGGTTCATAGTTGAGAGATGAACTCTGGGTCTTACAGTTGGTTGTTTGTTTGAAATTGTATTGTAGGTTGTAAAATTTCTCTAAGTTGATGACCGATTTAGGGATAATTTTGGAAATATCACATAAAGATTTATCATGTTCATCTTCATCAATTTCCATACCTTGAAAGATTTCTTGGGTTGAGAGAAAGTCTAATATTTGTTGATCATCGTCAAATACTTTCCAATTCATCACATTGTCTAGAATGGAATGCCTATACATCAATTCAATAGAAAATGTTTTTGGGGACAAACCTTCTGGTGGAATCAACCTAGAAGTAGTATTGGCCAAAAGATCAGCATCAAAATTCTGTGATCTAGGGACTGAATTGATGTTGAATGTTTAAAAAGATTTAGTAAGACCCCTTATCAACTTTTGATAGTTAATTAAATGAGGAGATAGGAAATGTATCTAGTTTCTCACTTGCTTCACTATGATCTCAAAATCTCCAATACATTCAATTACCTTCACACCCATTTCAATGGATTTCATGAGTCCTTGGACAAGTGCTTCGTACTCAGCCACATTATTGGTGCATTCAAACTCGAGCTTGCACGCAATCATATTTTTGGTCCCTTTTGGATCAACTAGGACACAACCTGCACCAGCTCCATCTTTAGACTTGGAGCCATAAAAAAATAAATTCCATGCAATAGGGTCATTCCTGAAATTAGTATTAACATTATATACATTATGTACAATGGTGCTAGAGAATGGTTTTTGGGCAATAGGGTAGACCCGGGTTTAATCCTTTAATGTCACACCAACAAAAGACCCACAGAGTTGGCCCTTTCGGCAACAACCTGCGCGCAGGTTGCAGTCTCACCCGAAACAGCTATGGGGATGCCGCAGAATCAGGTTTCTGCAAGCAGAGAGGGGGGATTACTGTACCTTAGCCTTTTAACAACCTTATTAATCATTAATTACTAAGCTTTACCATTCATTCACATACAACTTCGCAGATAAATAAATAGTCGTGACTTTCTCAACCCACTACAGGGAATTCACAGCGAAGCTAAATATTAGCAGCGATCTAATTTATCAGATGTCAACAGTTATTAATGCATGAAAGAAACAGAAACAGAAACAGCACAAGAAACCACAACACCGCATATAACGTGGTTCACCCCCAGTGTAGGGGCTACGTCCACAAACTGTGTTCTATTCAACTTGCTACAAAAACCACAGTTTGATCTGCGCACTCAGCTGCAGATCCTTTCAGTCCTTAAAAAGCTGTGCACACAGCTGCAGGCCCCTGCGCACACAGCTGCAGAGGTCGTCCACGCACACAGCTGGGACTTAACCTTTCCTTACAAAATCAACCTTAACTTCGCCTTAATCTTTCTTCCATCATAAAACCTAACCTATCTTCTTTACACAAGCGCTTATTTATACTATGCATTTTTACAAAACCATGGTCTTAAACCATGGGCACCCAAAACCCTAAACCCTGGATTTCAACCATGGGTTTTATTACAAAAAAGGTGTTTTAACTTCCCCCGATACCCCTAAAACTGTTTTGACCCGTAACTCCGCTTACAAATTTTCTAATTAACCGCGGAGTTACCCAAACATGGAGTATGCGCCCCAACAGGCCCCTAAGACTCACTAGTGGCCCGTCCCGGGACACTCTTTAGTTTCCCTGGTGGCAGACTTCCACTGACGAAGTATAGGGTACTTCTTGCTGAAGCTCTTCATGCTGCTGCCGGCTGCCTACTTCTGTCCTTTGCAGAAGTTTTGCTGATGAAAGCCATCGTGATCCACCTGCAACACCATCCCTCACTCCAATTGTCGATGCCTGACCATCTACAACTTTGGGGTCCCCTGGGATTGCGTGTCCCACTACAGAAGGAATATAGCTGCCATGGTTCTGCTACACCAAAAGATTGCATGGCGGGATTCCCCAAAGTCTTTCTGCGATGCCTCATGCCCTTTGTTGCTCTACGTTAGAGCAAACTCCTATCCGTCTTTGCAAATTTAGAGCAAACTCCTGCCTGTCGATGTTTAGCCAGGTAAGGCTGTACTGGCGGAGTACTCAGAAGGTGCTGCAGACCTCTGTCCCTTACTTCACGTACTAGCTCCTGAACGTTACAGTCGTTCGACATGGTTTGGGATGAATATCTCACAGATGCTTAAGGTAGAAAACACAGGTCGAGATGGCTCCTTATAGAATCCCAAGGCGGAATTTGTCATCATGGTGCAGTAATAACGCCAAATCTGACAGAGTTCCGGAAATCTTCTCCACACAGTGCCGGATTTTCCCAAAATCTCATTATGACCAGTAATGAGAGCAGCTCTTGTGCCAGTGCCGCCGATTGCAGTATGTCCCATCCGTCACATTTTGGGCTACGACACACCTTGACAACCTTCGACTTCGACACAATCTGACCCTGCGACCTACAATCAACTTGTAGCTTCACATCCTGTAGACAAAACAGAATACGATAATCCATAATGCTACAAGCATCTTCACTTATTTGCTTGGTGCTACCTCCTATTTTGAATACCTGGCCTGTCCGTGTACTTTTTTAAACGGCTCCCATTTATCATAGAGGGGAAAAGCTCACCATTTAACTTAGCTAGCTGGACTGCGCCCCCGTCAATAAATTTCTGTACTACATACGGTCCTTTCCAATGTGTCTTAAACTTTCCAGGGAACTTCATGAATTTGCTGTCATAAAGGAGCACAAGATCACCCTGCTGAAAATGTTTCCTCTTGATGTGTTTGTCATGCCATGCTTTTTCTCGAGCTTTCTGCACCTGTTGTTGGAAGCCTGCGACAAATCTATCCTCTTCAAGTTCTAATATCTGTTTCAGTCTCTTTGTGATTATGGCTGGGTCATCCATCTCGGTGAAAGCAGATATCCGGAGGCTGGGAACAATGTATTCCATGGGCATGACAGCTTCTTTCCCATAAACTAGTTGAAAGGGTGTATGGCCTGTCATCTTTTTGCAAGTAGATCTGTAAGCCCATAGCACTGCTGGAATTCGAAGATCCCAATCATTCATGTTAGCATTACAAACTTTTGTCAAGGCATGCTCAAGGATTTTGTTAAAAGCTTCGACAGTCCCATTTGCTTGTGGGTGATATGCGGTACTATTTTGATGATACACCTGAAATTCTTCAGTCAATACTTCAATAGTCTTGTTCAGGAAATGTGACCCCTGATCACTCATAAGAACTTTGGGACACCCAAATCTGGATAAGATGTTGTCGAAGATGAACTTCGCAGTAGTAGCAGCGCTACAGGTCTTGACTGGTTGAGCTTCGGCCCAACGAGTAAGATAATCAGTTGCTGTAATGATGTATCTGGCTCCTGACTTTTTCACAGGGGGGTTGATAGGACCAATAAAGTCAATGGCCCATTTGTCAAAGGCCTGTAATGTTACTTGCGGAGCTAGGGGCATTTCATCCCTCCTAGATGGTTTACCTGTCCTTTGATAGATGTTGCAACTGTGGCAGTATTCTCTTGCATCTTCGTGAAGTGTGGGCCACCATAAGCCGGCTGTCAAAATCTTCTGCGCTGTTGCTTTACCTGCATAGTGACCTCCTGCTGCACCAGAGTGTGCTTCAGCCAATATGAGAGGTTTTTCGTGTTCCAAAACACATCTGCGCAGTATCTCATCTGGTCCCATTTTATACAGATGTCCTGCTATTAAAGTGAAGTCCGCGGCTCGAACCACCAACTGCTTCTTCTGCTATGTGGTCATCTCTGAAGGGGGGATACCTGTAGACAAATACTGAGCAATATCTTGGAAATATTCATCAACTATCTGTATAGCAAATAATTGTGCATCGGGGAGGCCTTCGTCCATATTGGTAGGTTCTTCGCCTGACTCGAGCCTCGACAAGTGGTCAGGTCCTAGGTGAAGTCGTCCAGGCTTAACAATGATCTCAAAATCATATTCTTGAAATAGAATTAACCATCTGCATATTCTTCCTCCTAGCACAGGTTTGTTAACTAAGTACTTCAAAGCAGAGTGGTCAGTAAACATCTTAAAGTGAGATCCTAGAAGATAATGTCGAAATTTTTGTAATGCATATACCATAGCAAGACCTTCACGTTCTGTCATAGTATAATTTTTCTCTGCTGTAGACAACTTTCTGCTGGAAAAAGAGATAGCGTGATCGATATTACCTGCGCCTGGCTGAGCGAGCACAGTACCTAAAGCAATAGAGGATGCATCCACATGCACATGAAACTCCTTGTTCTA
>LPNX010569716.1:184095-208473 GCA_001517045.1 Pseudotsuga menziesii | reverse complement strand
GTCTTTTACTAGCCCAAAAATAGTCCAGTCATCAAAGTAAACTTCTAAGAATTTATGTATGTATTCCTTAAACGCGGAGATGACTACTCGAGAAAATATGGTAGGTGCATTCTTCAACCCGAAGGGCATAACAGTATACTGGAAGGATCCCATTTCGGTAGCAAAGGTTGTCTTGTGTCGGTCCTCTAGAGCAATTCGGATCTGATGGTAGCCCGAAAAACCATCGGTAAAAGAGTATATTTCTTGACCTCCGACATTGTCGAGCACTTCATCTGTAAAGGGAGTGGGGAAAGGGTCATGCAGACAGGCATCATTGAGTTTCCTTAGATCAACACAGATTCAGATTTCACCCTTAGTCTTCTTCTCCTGGATGACCATAGGGCTGACCCACTCATGTTCTTCAACAGGTTCGATTATTCCTGCAGCAAGCATATTTTCCAACTCTAGCTTAACCTTTTCCTTGTATTTTGTATTCAATCTATAAGGGCGCTGCTTCATAGGCTTCGCATCAGGCTTCAGAGGGATCTTCATTACTCCGATATCTCCCAAGATACCTTTCATTTCAGAGAACTTTGTCGGAAACAGATCTTGGTATTCGTGGAGAAGTTGAGTTACCTTGCTTACCATCTCGTCATCCCAATAGTCGCCAATGGTAGCAAACTTAGGCTGTGCCTCAGATCCAATGTTAACTGTGCACGTCTTCAAGGGTTGCGTCACTTTGGGAACTTCGACGGCCGGTCCATGCACGTTGCAATATCCTTCTAACTCAGGGATATCAAGACGGAGCGGATCCTCTTCTTCGTCGACTGTGAAGTTATAACATTCAACTGCGAGGGATTCTTGTGTGGCCCAATCAGGGTGATTTTCTGTCACTTCTTGTTCGTTAAATACCTTAGTATTGATGATCCTGATAGCTGCATCTAGGGATGGACAGACATCATTAGTAGAGAAAGTATTGACAAAGCTATGACCAAGACAGTCCCAACTTATAGTATCTTGGCGAAGTTCAACCTCCGTGTACCAGTTCTTCGCCAATGGTCCCAGCGTGTGCACAAATCTATGTACCCACTCATCCTGAGGGACATACTTCCATGCCTCGTAGCATTTGCTTAAGTGGTCCTGGGGGCAAGTTTTTCCATCAAACTTGCTTCGCACCTTTGCCAACTGGTCTGAGAACCGCAGGCGAAGGAGCTTCTGACATGCTTCCCAGGTAGGGATCTGCTTCTTATGGCTCGTCCACCATCTGAATGCTGTGGCTTTGAATGCTGACTCCAGGGCCTCCATTTTCTGTAGGTCAGGTATCTGATCCAATAATTGTGCAATAAACGGTTCAGGATCTGTCGAACCATCATACACAGGTATAGTTCTGGGTTGTGAGTCGACCCGTCTGATATACTGGGTAAGGTAGACATTGCTGCCCCTATGGTGCTCCGATAATCGGTGTTGCCAGCTTTCTAATTCATCTTCAGAGTCCGTCATACAGGAGCTACCAGACTCCCACCCTGCGGCCGGAGGATCCGCATAACCTTCTTCCTGCGCCGTGATAGTAGAGATGGGTTCCACAACAGCTTGATCCTCATGGTGGAGTGGCTCGGTGTACCGTTCCCCTTGTGAAGGATCCAGGGGCAGGATGACCCTGAAGTCTTTCCCTTCGAAGACCATCTGTCTCTTCTTTAGGTTGATGACTGCGGCATTTGCCATTGCCCATTCAATTCCTAATAGGGTCGGGTAAGGGTTGCTGTCATCAATGATCTCAATTACTTCGAAGTCCGTGAAAGTGCTGACTCCGTCAATATCTACTTGGAGATCCAGGAATCTTCCTAAAGGTACAATCTTTTGCTGGTTGGCTAGCCTCAACTGTATAGGGGACCAGGCAAGGTTGGGTTTCCCCATTTTCTCCCAGGTTTGTTTGGTTAAAACATTTACATCGGACCCTAAGTCTAGAATAACATCGGTCATATCATATGCCCCTATCTGAGCATTCAATCGCATTTCCCTGCCGGTCCTGCTAACTCGATGAACAGGTTTTTCCTGACCACAACTTTGCAGAGATTCGCAGGAAGCGATGACGTTCTGCAGCTCATTTAGAGCAACTAGATTTCTTAAAAGTTTGCGACAACTTTGCAAAAAGGTAGATAGTATACTTACTTTATCCAGCGACGCATCGCGGGGTGGCGACTGAGGCTGCGTAGGCACGCTGGGTGGGCTAGGGCCAGCAAAATCTTTCTTGGCCTCCATGAATGTCTCTTTCTCTCTGATGATATCAAATGCAGGGATTTTCTCAGGAGCCTTATGAACTAGAGCTTCGGCAGGTCGGTTTGACGTATTTTGCAGGTGTGTCGTAACTCCACTTCTTGTAACGACATTGATGGTCGCTGCAGGGTGGGGTTCCATAGAAATCATCTGGAGGTTCTAAGTAGGGGTAGTCTGTCGTGCCTGAATCTTAGCGATCAACTGGGGGCACTGCTCAATCACATGATCTACGACGCGGCAATACCGACACGTCGTAGTGGGGTTCCGACAATCGCGAGCCAAATGCCCAGCTTGGTTACAGTTGTAACACACGAATTGGCTTCGGCCTCGCCCGACCATGCCACCACGACCTCCAGAAGTACCTCGTCCAGAGGCACCCCCTGGTAACCATAACTATCGTTACTTGGGCCTTCAGTGTGCACCAGGTAAGCCTCATAGGTGCGACACGCATCCTCATTATGACCTACAGATTTGCAAAAATTACAGTAGGAGTTCTTAGGTCCCTGTCCATACCTTTGCAGTAGGTAATAGTGCTCAGGTCGGTGCTGACCTGTCATTCTACAGAGCTCACAATAGAGAACTTGTGGTGGAAAGGGGTTCGGCGCACCTGTCTGCAAGTACTTGTTTACCAGGGGGCACCGTTCCTTGTCGTGACCTTCGGTCCGACATTGCATACACCAAACCTCTTCGCGATCAGGTTTTCCCTTTTTCATCTCGCGAAGTTCTAGGGCCATCGCAGCTAGCTGTGCTTGGATTTGAGCAATCCCCGAGTCATCTCCGACAGGGGAAGTCTCTAGTTTCATTGCGATTTCCAGAGCCTCCTGCTGGTCAGCAACCTTCTGTTGCATGAGTGGGGTTCTGATATGTGGTAGCAATGCTGCAATAAACCATTCCTTGTGCTGCGCAGGACTAATAGTAAAGCTGACTTGGTCTAGTAGAACTTTGAATCTCTGATCAAAGTCCCACACTGATTCACCGTGTCGCTGTTGAATCTCCTTGAGTTCAGTGATGCTTTGTGACTCCGATTTAGGCTTCTTAAATTCTTTGATTATGGCCGCCTTGATCTCGCCTAAAGTAGGGCTCTGAGTGCTGGAAAATTTCATGAACCATGTCAGAGCCCGGTCCCAAGAGGAAGTAATGAGCTGCGCGGCTTGCACATCTGGATCTGTAATTTTCTTCGCATTCCATACTGCTTCGTAGAGAAACCAGAACTGTTCTGGGTCCTCTGATCCCGTGCCTTTACAGATGGGGAGTTTAATGTCATCAACGAGGTGGGACATGGAGTTTCTGGGGATGTTGGGAGGGGGACAGGACGTCGATGGGGGGGGATTTACAGGGGCAGACTGGCCTGTGGCCGGAATACTCGGGCCTGGTTGACCCTCCGACGGCGATGGACTTTCAGGGGTAGCGGAGCGGCGTTGCGAGGTGACCGGAGAGTTTCGAACCGAAGGGTTTTCTTCAGAATCTGGCTCCTCAAAGATTACAGGGGTGGACGCGGTAGCTTGACCTAAGGAAGAGGGGTCAAAATCTCGCTTATACCTTTTTTCGTTCCGTAGCAACCCACTTTGCTCGTCGAAGGGAGTGTCACTTGCAAACATATGTTAGTACGACTAAACTAATGGTCTGATTCAAACAGTAATATACCCTTTTCGGCCAATAGTATTTTAATCCTTAAGCTAAATAAATTCAAAAACTTACCACGGGGACCTCTGAAAAACTGTCGTTCAGCTTCGCTGAAGGAGGTGCTCATGTCACTGGCAAACTCTGTCACAAAGGCTTCCAACGTTCGCGTCGTCCAGAAGTCAATAGCGCAAAATACCTCGTTGTTCACATGTTGCACAAGATTGACCCTTGTGGGGGTCCACACAGGAATCCGTCGAACTTGAAAGTTCGTCCTTCTCTCTGTTAACCTAGACAACCACTGGTGCAACTCTATGTGGATACTACCAAAAAAAGTTTCATAAGCATCACAAAAAACATACCTTTGTAAAAATTCACTTGCACTACACCGCGGATTGGCGTTCTCTTGCTGCGCAAACTTCAAACAGATCTCAGCAAACCAATCACTGATTTCCTTCACAGAGGGCCTCCAGAACATAGCCCTTGAGGTACAATGTAAACCCCTCTTGAGCAGGTACTGAGTTCAACCGGCAATGGAACCAATTTGTTGGGCAATAGGGCAGACCCGGGTTTAATCCTTTAATGTCACACCAACAAAAGACCCACAGAGTTGGCCCTTTCGGCAACAACCTGTGCGCAGGTTGCAGTCTCACCCGAAATAGCTATGGGGATGCCGCAGAATCAGGTTTCTGCAAGCAGAGAGGGGGGATTACTGTACCTTAGCCTTTTAATAACCTTATTAATCATTAATTACTAAGGTTTACCATTCATTCACATACAACTTCGCAGATAAATAAACAGTCGTGACTTGCTCAACCCACTACAGGGAATTCACAGCGAAGCTAAATATTAGCAGCAATCTAATTTATCAGATGTCAACAGTTATTAATGCATGAAAGAAACAGAAACAGAAATAGCACAAGAAACCACAACACCGCATATAACGTGGTTCACCCCCAGTGTAGGGGCTACGTCCACAAATTGTGTTCTATTCAACTTTCTACAAAAACCACAGTTTGATCTGCGCACTCAGCTGTAGATCCTTTCAGTCCTTAAAAATCCGTGCACACAGCAGCAAGCCCCTGCGCACACAGCTGCAGGTCTTTCCTCAATCTTCTTTACAAAAACCATCTGCGCACACAGCTGCAGAGGTCGTCCACGCACATAGCTGGGACTTAACCTTTCCTTACAAAATCAACCTTAACTTCGCCTTAATCTTTCTTCCATCATAAAACCTAACCTATCTTCTTTACACAAGCGCTTATTTATACTGCGCATTTTTACAAAACCATGGTCTTAAACCATGGGCACCCAAAACCCTAAACCCTGGATTTCAACCACGGGTTTTATTACAAAAAAGGTGTTTTAACTTCCCCCGATACCCCTAAGACTGTTTTGACCCGTAACTCCGCTTACAAATTTTCTAATTAACCACGGAGTTACCCAAACATGGAGTATGCGCCCCAACAATGGTACATACGTAACATGGGAAATTTGTGACTGGTTCTATACATTCTCGATCAGTGAAAAATCAGCAGGAAAATATCCGAAGAATGTGTCAAACGTGAAGTGTTTAATGTGAGTGTCGAAGTAGGAGATAGATTTAGTCAAGCCATCAAGGTAAGTAACTATTTGCTTCATAAATGGTTCCCTACTAATCTTAATTTTATTGGGTTTTCCATTGAGGGGTAGCCATAGATGAGACCAATTAGTGGCAAAGTAACCTTTCTATTTTTCAAACCAATCTCTACTTATCCACATTCCATAAGTTTCTGGGATGTTAGCAACCACGATGTCTATTGTCTGGTGGATCCTGGGATTAGCAGACAATCTCAACAAAACATTTCTCAGTCTTCCCACTACTTTAAATTTAGATCTGTCAAGCTGGACAATTTGAATAGGGAAAGGTTCCCAAGTTGCATTTAATTTCTTGCAGACAGAGAGAGGCATTACATTTGATGAGGTGCCTAAATCTATCGTGCAATTGTGCACATTTCTGTTGAAAATATCAAATGTAAGCAGGAAAGGAGGTATCCCCTTACTTTCGGGCTTCTGATTATTTGGTTTAGCATAAGAGTCAAGGTTATTATTTTGAGTTTCCCTTGGTTGTTTGATTATCATACTTTTAGGAAGGGAATATCTTATAGAAGGGATCTTAAGAAGATCAAATAATGAGATATTATCTTTGATTCTTTTCAAATCTTCAGCCAAATTATACTCCGGTTCAGGATGAAAGTATCCTTTTGCGATGAATTTTTACTTTTATTGGGAACTGGTGTTGAAGGTGGTGGTTCCTGAGAGGGTTGTCCATTGGAACTAGTGTTATGAGGATGTTGAAAATTGAAGACTGTCTTAGGTTCTTCTTCTTCTTTAGAAAAGAAACTTGTAGTACTGAACTGATGGTCTTATTCTTCTTCTTCTTCTTCTTATGGTGGTTGTGAGTCTTTATTCGTCTGATCGTCAGAGGATTCAGGGGCATCCTATGTTCCTGTGGTCAGATATTTTAAAACAGAGAAAATTTCTTTCAAGATGAATCCTTCACTGGGATTGGAAAGTGGTGGACTTTGCGGAGGTTGATTAGGTCTCCTGAAAGGTGGCCTTGCAAACCCCCTGTTATTAGTTTTATTTTCATGACTATTTTTCTTTAAATAAACCAACTCATTGGAAATTTTTTGGAGAAGCTTCTTCATGTCAGACATGTTGAAAGGATCCGAGTTTGTGGCAGTGGTTTTAGGAACATTTTCAATTTTCCTATGGGAGGTGGATGTCTGCTTAGCTAATGTGTCAAAATTTTATTTAAGGAAAAACATATCCTTCTCTACTTGGATGGCTTCAGCGAAATCCTCCTGCAAGGTTTCTTTGCGAGCCCTTTTAACCCACATGGCTATTTGAGTCGGAAGACCCTTGATGTAATATGCCACTAACAATTCTTCAATAGGGAGAACGGTGATAGGAATTTTGTTTTTTAAACATGAAAACCTCTGGTTGAAGTCCTTTACCCTTTCTTTCCCTTTGGTTTTCATAGAGGAAAGCTCTATAACCAAATATTCTGGGGTCTTATCGTCCACGAATTTTTGAGTAAAGAGTGCTGCAAATACATCCCATGATGGGATAGATCCAACTTCCAAATAAAAATACCATGTGGAATCTCTACCTTCAAAAGTATAAGGAAATAATCTGCAGACTACATCTTCATATATCGCATTTCTAAGTTTGATTTCCTGCATAAAGGTTTTAATGTGATCTTCTACAGGGATCTTATCACTAGGGTTATACTTTGGAAGCCACTTTTCGAGATTCTTAGGTAATATATGTTGATCACCTAGGACAGATACGACATCTTGATCTAACCAAGGTATATCGAGTCATTCGTCACCCATTGGGATGTCTTCTTCAGATGACCTGGGAGATTTTGAATCTAATGATTTTCCTGAGGTGAATGAAGAATAAGGGGGTGAAGGTGGATGTCCACCCATTGCGATGTTGCATTGAGGAGTACTTTGTTTTTTAAATAACGAGTCAAGATTTAATACACGGGGCGAAGGTGGATGTCAACCCATTGCGATGTTGCATTGAGGAGTACTTTGTTTTTTAAATAACGAGTCAAGATTTAATATAGGGGTCGATTGAGGACTAGAAGAATTGTTATGTTCTTCAGCATTTCGATCAACTTAATTGTGGTTATCTGGACTATTGGTTTGGGGATCATGGATATGGAAACACCTCTCAACAAATCTCTATCAGATACTGTTAATGGTCTCAGAATTACCTTTTAGCAATTGTTCGAATGTAATGGGCCCTAAAGTAGGTGATACAAGGATGTACCTACCCCTTGAAGTCCTTTTCTCGATGACAGGAGTGACATGGATGGTGTCTGAATCTTGTACTGGTTGTTCAATGGATGAAGACGCCTATGTGTGACTATGGGTGACAATTATTTCTCTTGCTGGAGTAGGCTTTTCGGTATTCTATTTAGGCATGATTTAATTATGTCCCTCCTTCTAGTGCCATTTTTTGAAGCCTTGGATGAGTAGGTTGCTGGAATGGGTTCCAAGGCTCACAATAGAGGGGGAGAACCCAGACTGAAAGGCTTCAAAAGGTCCTATGCAAGGACATTTTTATCCCTAGCCTATTTGGAATAGTAATCTCCCATGGATATAAAGGCCTCCACTGGCACTTATAGTGTTTTGATACTGAAAGGATCTGTTTCCCAATAAAGAAAAACTAATTATATGAGATTTGAAAAAAAAGAGAATCTAACTAAGAAGGAAATCTAATCTAAGTCTATACTACTCTAAGAAGGTGTTTGGATTGTTTGCAGGTTAACCTGAGATAAAAAATAGATAAGTGTTATATCAACTTAACATAAATGTGAAGAGATCAATTATTTATTGGTTTAAATTACTAATAATCAATTAAAATTAACCAATAGTGAATTTAAATGTTTAGTATATTCAAGATTAACCTGTAACCGAAATGTCAATTGAAAAATTAACATTGATTTTTGATATTTTCTGTAAAATCACTTACAAAATAGATAAAGGTTTTAATTGAATAAATTAGTTTAAACTATATAGATACACATATCATAAGCAAAGAAAAATCAGAACTATAGATCAATGCACCGATAATTTGAAAAATGATTAGACAGTGACGGTAAACAATTTGAAATGGAAGAATCAATACTTGTCAAAGAAATTTGATCAAATAGGCAGAAGACGATTCAAGAGAACAACATAATTTTATTATAAAAGTATGCAAGAAATTACAAACCCCACATTAACCAGAATGTCTCCAAATCTCTTGAGCTGATTTTTCCTTCCAGAAATCCCCCGCCCTCCCATACACAATAAATCTACCCTTCAAATAATAATTACAAAAGAATGAATCCCCATGAAACTAGGATCATGAAATCCATATGAAACTAATGGCCAATAAATTCTCGCCACCTAGTCCAAATCCCTAACAATTCATCTATGTTGGGATAATTCGCTGATTCAAACCCAAGTTGAGCATCACACTTAAAATTCTCGATTTCATTTTTAGCCATATTGTGCCAAATGCGGACAAAAATTTGGATCTTTCCCTCAATAGCAAGAGGTTTTCTAAGTAATCGATCCACATCTTCAATACTGATATGATCGAGGCATTGGATTTTCTCTTTGGCCTCATTGAATCAGCATTCAACCTGTTCAATCATTAATTTTGGTGGACAAGCATTTTCAATAAGATCCATGGTAGGGAAATGCAATATTTCCATAATTTTTTCCACAACATACTATGTCCTTGCACAATTATCCCGTTCTTTTTGAATGTTGTCTTCAATCATCTCATTCTAGTCAAGCCAAGGACGAAATACAATCCTAAATTTCTTTAATTGAAATCTGCTAAGGATAGTGATACCCTCTGATCTATCTTTCATATATCTTTGCGAGTCCAGAGCATCATCATAGGCCTTGGGAGCTTGTTCTCTTTTGGATTCCTGCTCCTCGAGGGTGACATACATTTTTCCAAAAGCAACATAAGTCTCCATAATGTCATTTAGAGTGTTAAATAATTCAGTAAATAAATCATGATGTCCTTGATTAGTCTTTATGGCCAAGTCTTTAAACTCTTGCTGGGAGAACTTAGAAAAGGAAAAGGAAGTTGCACTTGCACTTGCATCTTCACATTGTTTTTCAAGCAGAGATATACTTTGTGTAATGGTGGCATTTATAGCTTGTTCATTATGCAATTCATCCTGGATAAAAGTATTCTTCAGCTATAACTCATTGAACCTGTCTTTAAATTCCCTTTTAAGATTAGCAACACAAGTGTTATCCTCCCTTTTGGCTCTGTCCAACTCTTCTTATAGCTTGCTTATTTATTCCTTTCTCCTGTCAAGATCCATGTTCAATGTGTTAACTGCATCAATGTTAGCGCCTATAAATTCACCCAAAGATGTAGTTGTATCAGCTACATCTACCTGGGGATAACCAGACTGCTGAGTCCAGATTATCTGATGGGTAACAGTTGTTTCCAAACCACCTTGATATCTGCTCCTTTTCCTTCCTTTTCTAACCACTGCCTTGGATGAATTGTTGTAGAAATAATCCCCAAGAGGGACTACATTTCCTTCTTCAAACTCAGCTATTGATTCAGCAAATGATGAAGTCTCATTTACTGTTGAAACCAATGAAAATGTCTGAGTCATGGTGGGAGTGGGTATAGGCATAGTGACATGGGAGGTAAATAAAGGAGAAGAGATGTTTTGGATAACTGATGGTTGAGAGGTTGAGGAGAGGATCGGGATGAAATTTTTAGGAAATGGAATGCATGTGTTTGTAGCTGGAAGTGATGATGAGGTTACTAAGATCCGCTCAGGAATAGCTAATGGTGAAAAGGAGAATGAGGGCAATTACAGAGGAGATTTTGAATATTGGGTCTCTACAATAGTAGATGGAGTTATGGGATGTTGGACTGAAATAACTGGGATAGGAGCAGATGTGGAGGTCAAAGTATGATAGATTTGAGATAGAGAGGGTGATGGGATTGTTCCAACAGGAGAAGTTGAGAGAGTTTGGATAGATCAGAGGAGCAATGTTGAAGATGAAGAATCAGAGACAGAAGTGGACTCTAGAATCTTTGGATTAGGGACAAAATATTTCATTTCATGATCATTGAACAAATCTGTAACTGTTTGCAAATGCTCAGTTACTTCCTCCATCACAAGGACAGGGGAATGCACTTCCTCTTCAGTATCATAGCCAATAAAATCTATGGTAATGGTTTGAGAAGAAGGAAGCTGAATTTTCTGGATTTTAAACGGATTAACTTCAGTTGTTGCTTGATCATCACAAACCTGAGTAACTGCAGTAATTACCTGACTTCCAGTAATAGGCTTAGCAGCAGCAGCTACTTGAGTGTCCAATACTAAAGTTATCAGTGCCAACTTCTGCTTTGATTGTTAGGAGGTCTCCATCATAGACTTCAATTGTTGAGCAACAGTTACCTATGGAAGGTCTTCCATAGGGATTTTATTTGTGTTTCCATCCAGATAAGTAATCACTAATGGAACCTTTGCTCCTTGATCCTATTTCTCTTCTCTATCTTTTCTTACCGTTTCCAGGATGTTCAGCTCCATTGTTCTGTATACCAAAACCTTAGTTTTAAGCTCATGTTGATGTTTTATAATTTGGCTCTATTCCTCTTTGCTCTTAGCACTAGCCAAGACTTCACAAAAGGTATTTACTTCGTGGTAGATGGAGTCATCAGGAAATTCTTCATGAACATAACTATTATTGACATGGTTTTGTTTGAAATGAGCATCAAAAAACCCCTTAGGGTCATGTTTTCTTTTAAAATAAAAACCCAATTTCAAATAAACTATTTGTTCACTCAACACTACAGCCCAAGTTGAAGTTGGGATGACTAATGGCCCAAGATCCAAAGGAAATTTAGGTGAGCCTTTCCTTTTAGGGCCAACACATTTCTTGTATACACCATCAGTGACAGTCTGGAAGGAGACTTCTTCAATAACTAACATGTTAAGAACTATCTTGAGAAACATATGGACAGTATTTCTACCCCAAATTTTGATGTATGAAAAAGATTCACAAACATACCAATCACCCATTGTGGGGATGAAGGCTCTAGATTCTTTTGAAAAAGCAGGAGCTTCCTGTTTAAATATTGAAAATAAATGCTTCCAAGGAAATGTTCACAGATTTCATAGAACATAGTTGCATAATCAGCATCCCATAACGCTGAATAATAAATAGGTACTGGAGGAGATGGTAAATTCTAGTTCCATCCCAAAATGGGATATTGAAATTCGGTGCATAATACATCAATGATAAAGGCCGAAAATAAGAAATTTGGCTTCTTCCGGGAGGTAGCTTTCTGATAATCCTGAATAGCCATTTTAAGCTCCACTGAAAGGATAGATGCCCAAGGTAAAGACTCACCAGTTGTCAGGACATGATGGGATGATGGAGCCCATTTAACTTTGAAGAAAAAATAGTTGGGAAGACCATAAAGCCTACATAGCATGGCTTCCAATAAGGAATAAAGTTCTCTAAACCAATCGACCGGGTATGGGTTGTCGGAATAATTCAGCGTTGAGGGGTTGCATAGTCGACTTAAGAGCATATGCTTTGGTAAAAACCTCAAGACAAAAGGTGCCTAACTGTGACGTTGTGCTATCATTAAAGGACCGATATTTGGGGTTTGCGTGATACAGACTCCATTTGACTACATCAGTGTAGGGAAGGATAGAGGGCCTATCGGCAATGGCATGTAGCCCAGAATCCCTAATTTTTTGGTAATCCAACTGGTCATTTTGAATATTTGAGAGGTCATCATTGTCAAAATTTGAGTAAACCCTGGGCCAGTCAATTTGGTAATTTTTGGTGATTCTACCACTGGTGTCTTAGAAGATGCCGAAGCTTGGGTCTTTGGTCAGCATATCTTTGTGAGTGTTCTTGCAGTGGGTAACTCATGCCAGTTTGGAAAATTGAAAAACTTTGTTTAAACGCATAAACACGACATCAAGACCAATTGAGAAACAAAGCAATAGTAAGCAATAACACGTGGAAATGACATAAAAAACCAACATGAAATCGACCGGAACTGTGAAAATGCTCTCTGGTAAAAATTACAGTAAAAACCCATGCAGCAAGGTAATTTTCGAAAGTAAAAATCATAAATAAAATACAAAGAACCCATCAATTTATAGATTTTCCATGGGTCAAATTCAGGTCGTAGGATTAAAAGAAATAGACGGTTAAGATCAAATCTTGTGGGATACGGGATCAAGTCGTGAGATTTGAATTTTATTCACTTTCCCGCAATATGCAATCCGCAATTGTGGGTTGTAGGATGCGGGAATTCAAAAATATTAAAATATTAACTAACCTTTTTCGCAATCCGCAATCCGTAAATTGTGGGTTGTTGGTTGCAAAAACACACAACACGAATCATAAATCAAACTACTTTCCGCAATCCGTAATCCGCAATTGCAGGATGGAAAACTACAATTATTAAGAATGCTTCCACACCCGCAATCCATATTGCGAATTACAGGTTGCAGGACAGAAAAATTGCAAACACAAAACCAAGCTCCTTCAATCTGCATTGTGGGTTGCGGGTTGTGGGAAAGACACATTTTGGGGAAAAATTAGTCTTTTCCGCAACTCACCCAAAAACACAAAAAAACCATGAATTTTTGAAATCTTAACTTACCAAATTATGACAAAGACAAAGAAACCATGATAAACACTTATGGGAACCCCTAAGTGACTTTGAAAATTTAAACATTACCTTCGTATATAAAATTGGGGCTCCCATGTTTTGCGTAAAACATGGGATCTATTGTATCTACAACATGTTGGTGTTTTCATAGTTTTGAGAGTCTGGAAAAATCCAAAGAAGACTCTAGGGGGTGATTTTTCATAAATTTAGTCTCCCGAGTCCGAAAAAAATATAAAACAATCCAAAGGAGACCGCTCTTAGCTTCTGAAGAAATAAGGTATACCTTTTTCGTACTTAGTCGGAAAGGTCCGAAAAAGGGGTAAACTATCACCTAATCGATGCTCCTTTAAAGTCAAGCACGTAGCCTTAGTTTAACGAGTGTGAAGGAAGGAAAGATCACTCAAAAAGTTCCATTTATTTAAGAGAATGGTACAGACAAAAGTAAACTTGATGCTTTGTACTAGGGTTTAACGAGCATGACAATGACATAAAGAATGCTCAAAATATTTTTCATGTTTAGGTCTAGAGCACAAAAAAAGAGAAAAGTAATCTCAAACATTTTTCTTTTCTGTAAGTTTAGTCCTTTGGGCTCGGGAAAGAGATAAATCTATACTTGAAGATACTCTTCTAGATTCCAAAGAAAATAGAGTATTTCTTTTTCGTAAATAATCCATTGGGTCAGGAAAAGGGTTAAAATTATACCTCTATATATGAGCGTTCAATTACTTTAACGAGTCTGAAAGAATAAGAAACTCAACTATCTAGTCATTTTTAGGGAGTTAGACCAGGGCTTGAAGATAACTCCATATGGAGGGAGCCTAAAAATCAAGGGTAGTTTTAGTAAAAGATGCAAAATGAGACTCATTTTTTATGAAAAACAACTACAAAGGGTCCCGCAAACTAGCATAAATGTGGCATGGGTACCATAAATGGCAAGGCATGTTCTGACTAGGGTAACCCATGTGAGGTAGGTCCTAACCATGGAAGAACAAAAATGTTTGAAAGGTAAGAAGTGGTTACACATCATAGTCCATGGATAAAAGGATATCCTAAAGTTCATCAGGGGATAAGGTACAAGCGCAAAATGTGCAAAGGCGACCAAATATTAGCCTAGATGCAAAGGAATCATACTCCAATCTTTCCATGACCTGTAAAACTTAGGTAAAAACAATTAGTATTAGTTCATATGAGAGAAAATAATTTCAACTATACAAAAATGGGTAAAAATTTAAAAAATACTATAAATAGTATAAATAGAGTAAAAAAACATAACATTTGTTTTCTTACCATATTTGGGAAAATTTACCTCTCAACTTCAAATGATCGGTCTGATCATTCTAGTCGACGGATCTCCATTCCGCAAAGTGCAGGTAATTTATATATCCCTCCTCTTTATTTTGATGCTTTTTATTGTTAAAATCCATGCTTTATTTAGGTTTTTATCCTACCCTAATGGAACTACGCAGTAATCGTAGGTAGCCTCTTATAAAGTCAGGATTTCACGATATAATCGCAAGTTCATAGTTAGCAACCCACGAGTGGATTGCACTGTCCTCACTAGACAATCGTGAGTTCTGCGTAGAGGGTATTTTGGAAAATCTAATGGTGAATTTGTTGATTGGACAAGATAAAATGGTGCTAGAGTGTCGTGAAAGAGTGCATGAGGACATGGACTGTATTGCTATGGGGGATCTCATAACATTACATGTTCTACAGAGGTGGGGATTGCTTAAATTCTACTGCACATCGAACATGAGAGCACAAGTTTGGCTGCTAGAGGCATTGGTTCATTTATGGGACTGCGAAATTGGCATGTTTTACCTCCAAGGAGAAACCTTGGAGCTTACTGCAGAGGATATATATTTCATCACATGTTTGTCTCATCCAGGGGCACCTATGAACTTGGGAGGCACCGGTCCAGGGGTTGACCCTCTTAGTGTACAAGATTACATCAACACCTATTGTGTA
Source organism: Pseudotsuga menziesii (assembly GCA_001517045.1). Lineage (NCBI taxonomy): Eukaryota > Viridiplantae > Streptophyta > Pinopsida > Pinales > Pinaceae > Pseudotsuga > Pseudotsuga menziesii. The sequence continues at coordinate 193,401 of LPNX010569716.1, read as the reverse complement.
CATGGCACTCAGAAATCAGGGACCCAAATCCTGATCTCACATATCACTAGTTTCCCATTAAAAGTGCTTGTGAGCACTATTGTTAGAGTGGAAGGGTCATCCACTTTGCACTTGGCTACACTAACCCACATGCGCATAGCAGTGGAGTTCCTACGAGGTGTGATGTATGACTAGTGTTCGAGATTAGTCTCGATCATGAAGGGGCAACTTTTCGATTGCAAGATAGGGAGGAACAAAAAGTTTGGGTATGTGAGTATTCTAGCGGCATTCTTGTTTGAGAGAGTTCCTTCCCCAAGCCCCATTGTTAAACATCCACCCTCCCTTCCTTGTGAGCCTAGACTTACGTAGTGGGGAGATGTATTTCTCCTCCAAGGTGGTGGTCAGGTCCAAGGCGGTTATGATGATGAATTTTATTCATGGTGGAGATGATAGGTACTAGCTCTGGAGAAGTTACCATACGTAGGCTTAGAATTTCATGGAGATCCTGAGCTAGATATACCTCCTAAAGAGTCATGGGGAGACATGGGTAAGTATTTTACTTTTTTGAATAATTTAATTTTTATGAATTTTAGTTCATAATGTTATATACATATGTATTTATATTTGATTCTGATACATTTTTGATCATATGCAAATATTGGACCTATCCGGCTAGGAGGACATACCAAGACCTTTATACGACTGGTAGACGATGATGAGGATGAAGCTATGCTTCATTTCGTGAAGGGAAAGCTAGCCAGGATTACCCATGATGTCTCAACCCTGTAGATGGAGAGGATTCCTATGGCCATGCACAAGCATGTCGTAGGTGTACCTCCATCCTGGTTATTCCTTCTCCAAAAGGTGTACCAGGATGTCTTATGTTACCATGAGGCTTTGGAGGCAGTTGCAGCTGATGAGGCTGAGGGATCTCCAAAATATTTTTCTGGGGATTCTCCATCTTTGGAGAAGGTTTTCTTAATTTTCTCTTATTTTATTGAGGTTTGTCTACTACGATATGGAAGTACTCTATTTTAGAAAAAAATTTCTCTCTTAGAAGGGCAAGCTCAAGGGTGACATTGATTTGTCTATGGTTTGGAGATGATATTTATGATCATCGTGGATAAATGAGCTCCACTCTTTGTTTTTGTGCTTTGGTATTCTTCTAGTGAACTTGGTTTTGTAGTTGTCAAATTCTAACATGGTATCATAATGGTGCTAGAAGAATTTATTTACAAAGACTAGGGCTCCATGTTTTGGAGTGTTTCCCACCTCCGATCACCCAGAAGGAGCATAGAACAACTCGCCTTAATAGTGCACATCTTTGTATGGAGGCCAATTTTTTATCAAAGAAGTTTCAATTTTTGACCTTATACTGTCGGGGTAAAGAATTAGGGATTCACATTACTATTTTTTTGTCTTAATATTTGCAAAAATTTTACCTTTCTCCAACTGGCCTCAGTAGGGTGCATTCATCTATGGATCTAGTTTTTCAAGTATCCATACTTCATCCGTGACCTACATACTGCTAGGGATTTTGGTCCTGTTTTGTAGTCAAGATGATTGGGATGAAGATTGAAGATAGGCTTGACAGGAATTCCCATTTTATCTCATGGAAGTCTAGAGTTATTCTTATCCTAGAAGAAATTGATCTCTTGAATTTCATTAATGAGTATGTTTCGGAACTAGAAGATGAAGTTGAGAAGGCTCAGTGGAAAAAGAATGATGCTAGGGAAAGGAGGATCCTGGTAGATTCAGTGAACAACCATTTGGTTCCTCTGATCTCTAAAAATATGACTACTAGGAATATGTTTAGAGCCTTGAAGAAGCTATTTCAAGATAGCAATATCAAACATGATCTTTCCCTGGGGAATCAACTGTTGAACCTCAAGATGTCAAGATCAAAATCTGTTTCCTCTTACTTCATGAGGATCTCAGAGTTAAATAATGAACTAAGCACCATTAGATATCCAATTAATGATAAGGAACTCATCACGAAAACTCTTAGTGGTCTCCCTCCATCTTGGGAAGCCTTCATTTAGAGTCTTGTTGGGAAATCAAAGTTCCCTAAGTTTTATTGTATATGGGTAGTATGTATGCAAGAAGAGAAAAGACTTGTAGCAAGAAGCAGGATACATGGAAACTAACATGAATAAAATCAAGCCCTTATGTCTCATGTCAAGAAAGGAAAGGGTAAGGGAAATAAGTTTCAAGGAAAGAAGGTAAGGGTGGAAGATCAAGTCCCACTTCCTACCAGAAGAATAAGAAGGATATTTCACACATCCACTGCTACACATGTATTAAAACTAGACACTATGCCATAGATTGTAGAGATTCAAAGAAGCGGGATCATGAAGCCTCAAATGCAGATGTTGAAAATGACACCTCTCAGAAGAAGCCAAAGAATAAGGATTGTACAAAGTTCTTCTTGTACAAATCCCTATGTTTAGGAAATGAGATGAAGATATAGGTTGTGATGTACTCCCAACAAATGAAGATCAATGGACTCTCAAAGGAGTCAGTGGGAGCCCACCCACAAAAAAAAGGTAACTATTTGTTTTTCATGCTATTGTAGATTAGATTTGGTTTTTTAGATATGTTTTATGCAGATCTAGATTCCTAGAAGTTGTTGAGCATAATGGTTCTTTTATTGATAGTAGGATTATGTAGTATGTGTTATGATGTAGCCCGTAATGATGCCCAACATCTCACAGACTCCTCTTAGATGACTTATCCTTCTAACATGCTTATAGTAGTGCAAAATCTTGTTGGTATGTTATATGGAGACCGCTAGCATCCAAATAATATCCATGTGTATGTTACACATAAGAGTTGGCTAAAAGATCCCTACTCACTAGGATGAACTATTGTTATTACATTGATTTGATTATGTAATGTTGCTAACCATCTCACATGATTTGACTTGTAGGGAAAGGACCATGCGATGTGTCATACAAGGATACATGATGAAACTTGGTCGGAAGGACAAGTGATCCCATTGATATGCATATGAATTGGAAGAAAAAATACTCTATAAGCATAACTCTCACCCCAGAAAGAAGGACGAATTATTTTCAAAACAATTAAATGGAAGTCATGATAGTAGACAGATGAGGACCAAACATGTGGAAACATGACCATAGGACCAGATGATATCATGTAGAGATTTGGCGATCAGAAGTAGGAAGCTTCCATGGATGTCGGTCTTTCTTCTATAGATGTTCATCCCTTGGATGATTATGGAAAGAAATTACTTTCCAGTCAGAGTCATGGTAGATAGATTATGGAGGAAAATAGTTACTTAGCCATTTTTCTAGGAGATAGAGGGATTTATCCCTCAAGATGAGGATCCTATCCTATTGCATATGATCGCATGAAACCTGATGAATTATTCCAAAGTTAAGGAAGAGAATGGTTGAGATCCTGATTATATCAAGAATGATTACTATGGCTACACTGATGGCATTGTTGTCTTGATTTAGACAATATAGTTGAAGGATCCTTGATGTACCTAGTTGTCAACAGGATGGATACTTACATCGTATTTGTTTATTCTTCAAAGAAGGAGTAGGATGATCATCTACAGAGGGAGAAGGGTGTTCAAATGTAGAGAGAGTGGGATGCTCCAACATAGAGGAAGGATTACCGGATACCCTGATATGGGGTGGGGAATCTATATTCTTGATACTCTCTCTCACAGGTACATGATATCAGAGATATGATTTGTTATTATTTTTTCATATCTAGAACAGGGAAGGACACAAATGTCCACCTTGATATATTTTATGTCTCTATTAGATGAAATGTGTGTAGGTTTAGGATGGGATCGTAACTCTATGAAGGAGTGGGTAAATCACAGTTATGTTGAATCCTTTGTTGATATTTCAGTATTTCCTTCCAATCACTCCGATTAGTCCCATGATTGGTCTCATGATTGACTCCCTTGGTAAGAGGAAATTTTTATTTTACTCCTTAACACTCTGTGATGATGTAGGGATATTGGTTCCATGATTATATCCCTCACTAATAGGGTAGGATGATTCTATGATGCATTCTCTTGATCACTTCGAGAAGGCGTGATGAGATCTCTCAAACATCCTAAAATGGGATGAATAGGAAAATGCATTCCCCCGATCACTTTGAAAGAAGTGAAGAGATATCTCAAACATCCTGAGATGGGATGGAGAGACTAGCACATGCTTCATGCATTCTCCTAATCACTCTGAGAAGGAGTGAGAATATCTCTCTCATATTTTGAAAAGGATGAATGCTGGCACAAACTGGTGCACATGTGGTCTGTGAAAGACATGTTGTCTTCATTTTCAACATGAAATAGGGTTGGATCTACCGAAAGACATATATGTGGTCTGATAAAGACACGTTGTCTTCATATCCAACATGAAATAGGGCTACGTCTCCGGGTCCCTCTCCAATGGGAACCGATCCAATTAATGGCTTTAAAATGGTACAAATGGTTCTGGACTATTAAAGTATTCAAGACCTCCTCTCTGAAAGTTACACAACTGGACTTCAACAGACAAAAGAAGCCAAGTATAACTGAGAATAGTCGACTTCAAAAGGAACAGTAAAATGGTCTCTGAAGCTTCTCATCACAGAGAAAACGCTGCACTGTGCTCCCAATGAACTGCGTCCCCCTCTCTGAATGAACTCCTCTATTTTATTACTCATCTTTGCCATTACAAAGGAGCCCAAAACGTCAAAGAAATGTGACTGTTCACATCCCCTGAAACGCGGCATCAAGACTGTTCATATGCCTTTCGTCGTTATTCCAACTGTGGCATAACTGCCAAGAAAGCTTTGCCAAACTGTTACAGCTAAGTCATGCCATGCGCATTGCAGTGTTTGAATTGGACGTTGTGGTCATCTGCTTGTCCGCCGTTGTGGAAGAGGATAAGCAACGGGCTCCGATGGTCTCAATCGCAATCGGCTGTCGGTTGGTTTTTGAGTCAGAGGATTTAGTTACTTTGGTTTCTGCAGTTGCGGATGGCGCACCACTTCTTTTTCCAATTCCGTCGAGTTATTTCGCCGATCTTTTAAGTTTTGGGCTTCCGCCATTGTGGCTGCCGGAAGCGTTGTTCTTCCGATCAAGCTAGTGGCCGTCGTTGCGGACTGCTTATCGCTCTGACTTCCAATCCATTCCGAATGTCTTTAAGCTTCTGCCGTTGTGGAAGGGAGAAGCCTTTTATCTATCTGCCATTGCAGCTCCCAAATCGCTCTGACGACCGTTAAGCTTCTGCCATTGCGGAAGGGAAATGCTTCCGAACTCCAACGCGTTAAGATTTGCTTCTCGGTTATCCCGCGGATAAATTAGTGGTTTTGTCATTCGATGTTGCGGACAGAGATGTGCTTCTGACTTCCGATGTTGCGGAAGGAGATCTCCTCCGATCTGTGTATTTTTGCGTCCGATTTTTCACCCGCGGCTTCTTTGAACCATGTACCATATTGGATATTTATAGAGGAATAATCCGTCGGATCAATCCTCCCCATTGGAGAGCTTTTGGACCACCAAAGGCCTAAATTATTCTGCAAGTAAGTGAGGGTACAGCTCCCTCACTTTCCCAATATCCATCCATCTTGCTTTGCTAGGATGCATTCCTTTCGGCCCCACTCGAAGGTACTCAGCATTCCCCCTTCGTGAAGTCCTTACATTCCTATCAAGAATAACATCATCCTGCAACTCTCTCATATATTCAGGTGCCAAATCATCTATTGAAGGAATCTGTATGTTAATTTCCTCATCCATGATCATAGGAGGCTCATACAATTTAAGATTCTAAACATTGATAACTGAATAAATTTGCATGTATGGAGGTACATTCAAGTGAAAAGCATTAGTATCGATCTCAAAAGGACCATACCTGATAGGTTTAATCTTTTTACCTTCACCTTTCATCCTTTCTTTGGTGATATGTAACCAAAATCTGTCACCTACCTGAAATTGATGATCAACTCGATGCTTGTCATGACTGGCTTTGTACTTTGCCTGGCTCTTCTCCAACTATTCTTGAACTACCTGCTACACTGCTTGGATTCTCTGGATGAACTATAAAGCTTTATCTGCATCATGATGTCCATCCACTGCATCTTTTCCAAAAGAGAAGTCCATCGGTGTTTTTGGCAGATAACCAAAACAAGTTTCAAAAGGAGATCTTTTCATGGAATAATGAACTACATGATTGTAAGCATGCTGTATATACTGCAACTGCTCATCCCAAAGTTTAGGATGCTTACTAAAATATCCTCTGAGCAGCTGAACCACTATTTTGTTCACTACCTCTGTTTGCCCATCGGTCTGTGGATGAAAAGTTGTACTTTTCTTCAGTTTAGTGTCCATAAGTTCCCATAAAGTTGACCAGAATCTTCCCAAGAACCAGGAATCTCGATCAGATATTATAGACATGGGCAGCCCAAAATGTACCCAAACATTTTGAAAGAATAAAAGAGTTGTTTGTTCAACAGTGATCTGCTTGTTACATGGCATTAAGATACACATTTTGTTGACCCTATCCACAACAACATATAGGTAATCATGCCCTTTTCTAGACATAGGTAGTCCCCCTACAAAGTCCATAGAAATACTTTCCCAAGGACGAGAAGAAACTAGAAGAGGAGTGTACAAACCCAATTTCCTATTGCTAGGCTTACTTGTTGCACACATAACACAACCCCTTATATTTTTAGCTACAGTTTCTTGCATTTGAGGCCAATAACAGTTATTTTGCAATACAGACAATGTTTTACTTACACCAAAATGTCCTGCAATCAATGAACTATGTGCTTCTCGAATCACATGCACTCTTTCTTTCTCTAGAATACAAAGTTTACCGAGATGATACAAGAGTTGATTATGCACATAATAGTTCTCTTTCTGTTTACCATGTATTAGTGATGCCTATACTTCCTTAAAATCTTTATCTTCTGCATACTGTTCAATATAAATTTCATGTGTCAATGAACTGTTCTGAAGAATGATTGGAGCATTCATAGGTGGCCTTGATAACATGTCTACTACTTTATTATGAATTCCCTTTTTGTACTTAATGACGAGATGAAACTGTTGTAAGAACCCCATCCATCTTAAATGCCTACTTTGTTGTATTTTAGTTTGAGATTGTAAATATTGAAGTGGTTGATGATCAGTATGTATGACTATCTCTTTTCCCATGATATAATGTTTCCACTTCTTCACACTCTGTACTAAAGCATACAATTCTTTGTCATAGGTCGGATAGTTCCTTACCACAGTAGAGAATGTTTCTGAATGGTAACAGATTGGCTTCCTTCCTTGCATCAAAACTGCTCCCATGGCAAACCCGCTGGCATCAGTTTCGATCTCAAATGGCTGCTGCAAATCTAGCAATTTCAGAACTGGTACTGTGCTAATCTTTTCCTTCAAAGTGTCGAAGGATTTCTAATGCTTGCCTCCCCACTGGAAAATTTCTTTAATTCTTGTCAATGCATGTAATGGAGCAGCAATGGAAGAAAACCCATAAATGAATTTCCTCCAATACTGAACCGCACCCAGAAAAATTCTGATTTCAGTAATGGTGTTAGGCCGTGGCCAGTTTACAATGACAACAACCTTGGCTGGGTCCACTCGTATGTGGCCGCCACCAATAATATGGCCTAGATATACTAAAGAAGTTTTAGCAAATTCACATTTAGACATTTTTACATAAAGCTTTTCCTTTCTCAGTACATCTAAATTTTTTTTCACATGTACAACATGCTCTTCCCAAGTGTTGCTAAACACAAGGATATCATCTAGATATACAATTACAAAATCATCAATGAATGAACGAAAGCCATCATTCATGACCCGCATGAAAGTAGCAGGTGCGTTACACAGCCCAAAAGGCATCACAAGCCATTCATACAAACCCTGTTTCGTTTTAAAAGCTATTTTCCAAGCATCATGCTCAACAACACAGATTTGATGATACCCACTACGCAGATCCAATTTTGTAAAGTAAGTTGCATGTTTCAATTGATCAAGCAAATCATCAATACGAGGAAGAGGATACATGTTTTTAGTGTTGATTTTGTTAAGGGCTCTGTAGTCGATACACATCCTCCACGACCCATCCTTCTTTGGAACCAAGACTATAGGAGAGCCGCAAGGAGAAGTGCTGGGCCGGATGACCCCCTTCTCAATCAGCTCCTAAACCTTCTTCTTGATCTCCTCATTCTGCATTACAGACATCCGGTACATGGCTATGTTCGGGATTGGCACATCCTGCTGCAAATGTATCTCATGCTGAATCTCTCTCTTCGGTGGTAACCCCTTTGGATCTTGAAACAAATAATCATACTCAGAAATGATGTCAATCAATTTAGATTTATGCTTAGGGTCACATTCTTCAAAAGATTTAGAGACTTCATCATTTTTCATCTTAACCATCATCAACACAAAGTTCTTACTAGCATTTACCAACCTCTTCATTTGTCCTGCAGAGACTATTGCTAGATTGGTTTTTATCTTATGTGCTTGTACAATATATTCCATACCTTCTTTAAAAATATGATACTTATTCTGCTCTCTATAAAAGATTGCTTTCCGGTCATACAAATATGGACTCCCAAGTACAATTCCACAAATGTCAAGTGGCGCTACATCTAGTTCTACCTCATCCCTAAACTTTTCAGTAATTGCAAATTTTAATACACATTTCCTTGTAACTTGCAATCGTGTATCATTAGTAACCCAACCTAGAGGATAGGGCTTTTCATGAGGCACGGTAACTAAATGCAATTTCTTAACCACTTCTTCTGATATCAGATTTACTTGTGAACCACTATCAAACAATGTATCAATCTTTGTGTGATTTGCAATGACACGAACATGAAACAGTGCACTTCTATCTTTATCATTTTGCTTAGAAGTAGATGGAAGACTTGTACTTGCACTAGAACTGGATTGTGCATCAATGGGAAGTGAGATACTTTTATCCTTACCTTGGATTCCGATAGCTGTAACCTTTGTTTCATCACCTGAGTCGGATCCCAAGTCTTGAATAACTGCTGCAGTAGCTTTTGCTTTTCCTTTGTCTTTGTTTCCTTCGTACTTTTTTGGCCTTAACTCTGGATGAAGTTTCCAACACTTAGAGACATCATGTCCCTTCTGACAATGCGAACACGTAGGCTTTTCACCCTCTTTCTTAACAGTAGCCATCTTCTTTTTCCCCTTATCTTTACCTTTTGATTTGCTGTCAAATTTAAATGACTTCTTCACAAAATTATCATTAGCATGCTTACCCCTGGCTTCTAAATGGGTAGCTTGAACACATACATCATCCAAATTACTGA
>LPNX010569716.1:0-175042 GCA_001517045.1 Pseudotsuga menziesii | reverse complement strand
TTCCTCCAAAATTAATAAATATTATTTTATTATTTTAACTATTATTTTATTAGTTCATTTTAGGAGGCCCATTTTGAGTTGAAATTTCCTCTAATGTTCCTCATCACCACTTGAGCTTCATGAAGTTGGTCCAAGCAAGAAGGAAGAATATGAGGAGGTTCATTTGCAGGAGCCTCATTTTCTTGAAGGGTCCTTAAAGATGAATGAAAATAATATCCAAGAGACCCTTAGAATACTCTATGACACTTAAGCATTGGTATCAAATTCTTGTTGGAGAGATACTTCCTTGGAGGAGCCATCATTCCTTGAAGACATGGAGAAGATTCAAAGAGCAATGTGCAACATCAAAGGCAATTAAATGTCTTTTATTTTTGATATAAAAAATGCCATTGATATTAGTGAATGGTTACATTAATCCTACTTGAAGAATAATGAAGTTATTGATAAGCTCACAATTCAAAATGAGAAACTTCTTGAAAAGTTGCAAGACACTTGCTTTTCCTCCTATGTTTCAGATGGTCAAGTGGTAGATTGTTTGGAGGATTCTCATGACATGAGGGATAATGAGAGCCATGGGAAATTGTAGGTTCTTGATGTATTTGAAGATAATATTGATGAGAGATAGTCACTTTTTGTGGTGGAAGAGGAACTTGAGTTGCCTCTTGAAAATGGTTACACACTTTTTGGAGAATTGCATGATTCCACTACATTGAAACCAACCTATGAGGAAAGTTTTGCATTTTTGAGGGAGGTGCATAACAATACCCCTATGGATCCTTCACATGATAAAAAAATTTTACTTTATGATAAGGGTGAGTTGGTTCTTTCTCCTACATCCTACACTTCCAAATTTTGCAACATTCATCCTAATGAAGTATGGGTGAAAGGGTTCTTTTTTATGGTGCCACATGAGGAGTATGGAACTCCTAGATTGAATTTTTATGATGACATGGTTGGAGCACATTATTATTTACATTTTCAGCAGCGTCCTTTTTTACATTATGATGATACACATCTACATGGGCTATGATGTTCACTTGAGTCACTTGGAGATTCATGATTTTCCTTGCTCCTTGCCTAGTCTATTTGATGTTGGAGGACCTTCATCACACACTTGGGTGAAGAGATATGTGATTGAAGAACATTATTATTGGAATAAAAATCCTCTGTTATTTCATGATGATATACATATTCATGGGTGTATTGATGAGACTTCTTTGATCCACTTGAAGTATTCATGTTTTCTTTGCTCATGATTTGGTTTAGATTTTGGTGGAGGTTCTTCATTCACTCCTTGGATGAAAGAACACATGGATGATTATATTGATGCACATTATATATCTTTAGAGAAGCATAATGGGACATGGTATCCTCACCTATGTCATTGGAGCAGATTTGATTGGTCACTTGAAGCTTGTATGCACTTGGAAAATGGTAGTCTACTCATTGGGAGGTATAAGCACTTTCATGATTTATTGGTGAGGCACCTCCTTGATGTACATTATTATTATGTTTTTATATACTTCGATGATATATATTATGCACTCATGATGTTTGGAAGAATGTATACAAGAAAATGGGATCCAGGAATTCTATTTCCAAATGGTATGGGTTGGAGAGCACTCTTAATTATTGGAGTGCAATGCAAGCAATGTGGCCCTGGTATAGTTTTTAGTCCCATTGATTTCAAATTATTTGGGAAACAAAAAGTATGGGATATGGATTCCCCACTTAATAAGGTAATTTTAATCATATTAGTATAGTAGCAAGCATGGTGGTTCCTCTCTGAAATCTTCATGGAATCTCAAAGACTCAAAGTGGGCAGCTTAGTAGCAACTTCAAAGAATCATACAGAAAGCAGATTATTTAACAACCATGTTTGAATTTGCTTGAGGACAAGAAATATTGGGAAGGGAGGATTTGTAATGTCCCAAATTTTCCATTGGGTCACAATGGCCAAATCACATTTTCCATATTCATGAAAGTCGTCAAATGGATGCTAAAAGTCCATTGGGAAGGGAGGATTTGTAATGTCCCACATTTTCCAATGGGAATGGAGGATTTGTAATGTCCCAAATTTTCCATTGGGTCACAATGGCCAAATTACATTTTCCATATTCATGAAAGTCGTCAAATGGATGCTAAAAGTCAAATAACTGCCAAGGAGGAAAATCACTAGTTTCCTAGGTTGGGGGTGGAAGCTTTGAGATTTGGAATAAGGGGGATAATAAATTATGTTTATACATTAGAAGGGGATAAATATTTTATAATTGATATTATTAAATAAATACAAGATAAAATGGAAGTGGCAATGGAGCATGAAGACACATGGAGACTATGGGGCCCACACTAGCTAGAATTCCTATGTTAATTGGTATCTTTCTCTTGAAAATTCAAATATATGGAAAAACTAATGTTTTTGGATGGATTATAAGGTTAATATACTTATCCATATACTTAATAGGTCTAATTTGGTATCAATTGTAACTTACATGGGAGAGGAAGAGCCAAATGAGAGTTTCATGGACACTTGGCTAGATTCCCCTTACATTTATGACATCTATGACACCAATGATGGAGATTATATGACAGTTATGACACAATTCAGATATGAAGTCTGACATAATAAAATACTGACATGTCAATACTGAACAAAGCATCTTAGAGGTCGAATTTGGGAGTTGGAGAAGGCCAAGAGGCTTCTACTCAAATTTGGGAGAAGAGGGAAGGTGAAGAGAGAGACCACATGGCATAACATGAGCAGCCACACCAATTCGACTTGGATTTGGTTTATGGATGGATTTGGAACATTAGGATACTAATAATTTTTATAAAATACATGGATCAACCATGAGAGGAATCTTTTGCTCATTTGTGAATTGTGAGAGCTAGTGGATGACTAGTTTTCTTTCTTAAGCCAATTTCGAGGGTGAAATATTTCCATCCTAGTTGGTGTTTGAAAAGGCCACTCAGGTATTTCATGGATCTTTAATGGATTCTTATTTGCAGGTGTAAGCTACAGGAAATCATGTGGATTTTTCTATTGCAGCACTATCTCTCAACTATTTCCATTTTTCACACCATATTCATGCTAATGGAGGGATTGTGCTTTGGGTGAGCTATTGATCTCTTTGGGGAAGATTATAATGCCAATTATATTGTGATATGATGTATATTATATTTATTTCATTTTCACAAGACTATCTGGTCGAAATACCCAAAATAATTCATGTAAGAATGTTGAACAATGAAGAAATAGTGTCATTTCCCCACTATCTTGTTGTGAACCATTGTAATGCTGATGATTTTGAATTGGGAGAGCATTTTAATTGTACATTTATGATTGTAATTAGTTCAATATTATATTTTATTCATTCTCAGAAATTTTCAAGTTGAAATTCCCAAGAGTTGTATGTCAAAATGACTTTTAATGAGCAAGCAATGACCATTTCCACTCCATTTTGATATATGCCATGGTAATGCTTATTATCTCGAATGGAGGAATGTATATCTGATAAATTTATGATGTATGGACTGTAATTAATGTGTTTTTCAATTCTAATTTTCAGTACTTAATCATTGGAATCCATTTTACTCATTTTTATTACAATAGGAGAAGATTTGGTGCATTTTCCCCAAGGGTCGAAATTGTGACTTGGGAGTTGGTTTGGAAAGAGTCATAACAACCTATATAAACTGAACCATTATGTATATGAGAATTTTAAAAGGTCCCTTATACATACCCAGCCTCTGTTAATAAATTCAAGTGACTTTGGGATCATTTGTGAAACCATTTCCGGCAATTACCTAGGGGGAATTAGAGCCCCAATTTGCTAGTAAAGACTCCTACTTTGAACAGAACATTAAAAAAGTTTGCAGAAGTAATTGGGAGGTCAAAAAACATACATGAGAATCATATTTAAGTTATATTATCAGTAATGTACTTTCATAGAAAATTTGGAAACATTTGGGTCAATTTGGAGGTCTAGACATCTAAACTAGTCAAGAGCCAAAATTGTGAAAAAAATTGGAAAATTGGGCATTTTAATAAAATTCCAAAAAAGGGACATTACACACTCAAACTCAATTGTAGCACATAGCTGAGGAATAAGAAGACACTGGGGCTAGGAATAAAGAGGCTACTATTGTCGGGAGATCATCTTACTGTTTTGGGGTTTTACTTTTGGTGTTGATTCTATCTCTGAGGAAGTTGCAGGGTTTTTTCCATTTGTGGTTTTCCTGAGGAAAAACATTGTGTTGATTGTATCTTGTGTTTGATTGTTGTACTTTTTATTCTCGCAGTTAAATATCCTAACATAATTCTAGCTTGAATGGTAAAATTCTAACATGGTATCAGAGCTAACCTGAGAAGAAGACACTATGTAGTTGTGGGAACTAGGGATTCCTACTTTGTGTATCTCTCTCCATAGATTTTTAAAAAAAGAAGGTTGGAATAAATCTCCTCCCTAGGGTGCATCTTTCTGTCGAAGCATAATCCAATTATGAGCTTTTCCAGTTTTGGACCTGACACTGCTACCGAAAATTAGGGCTTTTCACAAAAGTCGAATTTTTCAGTGAGCTTAGGCCTAGATTGATCTCATCCTCAAAATTGAAGTTTAGAGATCAAGATTAAAGAATTTGGTTGGACAGAACTCCAGAAAATCCAAACCCTAATATGCTCCTGAACTAGCACTGCAGAATTTCAGCTCCAAATCCATATCTGACATCCTGACCTGGTAAGATCTAAATCTTTTGTATTTCCATTTGAGGTTCTCAGTTAAGATGTCTAATCATACCAAGCTTGATGAAAAGCTTGAGGGAGATGATAACTTTCGAGCCTAGAAGTATAGGATCTCCCTGGTCCTGGAAGAAAATGAGTTGGAATCCTATATCAATGAGGAGGTTCCAGTTCCAGAGGGAGATGAGGCTAAGGCCTTACACAAGAAGAAGTTGGTTATGGAAAAGAGGATTATTGCTATCTCAATCAAGGATCACCTCATACCATAGGTGTCCTCCCTAAAGACACCTAAATCTATGTTTAATGCCCAAACCAAATTGTTTGAAGGGAAGAATATATTTTGGAAGATGACTCTGAGAAACCAACTGAAGAATGTAAAGATCCAGAATGCTGAGACCATCTAGTATTACTTTACAAGGGTCTCTCAAATCAAGGAACAACTGGAAGTAGTAGATGAAGAAGTGGAGAATGCAAAGGTTGTGATGACCACCTTGAATGGTCTCCCTAGATCATGGGACTCCTTTATTCAAGGGATCTGTGCCAGAAAGAAGTTAGTCAAATTTAGTAGACTATGGGAAGAATTCTCTCAAGAAGAAGCTCAGATAGAAGCTTGAGAAGAAAATATGGGAAGTGAAGATCAAGCCCTCATAGTTCATTCCAAGAAAAGCAAAAGAAGTTCTCATCACTCCAGAGGTAAGCAATTCCATAAAACTAACTCTAGAAAAGATTTGTCTAGAAGCAGATGTTATACATGTGATGAAGTAGGACACTTTGCAAAAGATTGTCCTAAAAGACAAAATAAGAAAAGGGGAAACAAGAGAAGACATCATGCTCATGCTGCAGAGGATGATGAACCTTCCACAAAGAGAACTAGATATGAAAGTGAATATGTCTTGATTTCTGCTCTCACGGGAAACATCACACATGGAAGCAATGATTGGATTATAGACAGTGGGGCTTCCAAACATATGATAGGATTCAAAGAGTCCTTTGTAAAACTTTCATAACATGAATCACCTCACAAAGTGAAACTTGGAGATGACTACCAGTATCCAATAAAAGGTAGTGGGGGATCCTCCTATAAGCTAGAATCTAGAAAGTCTATGAATATGCAAGATGTATTGTTTGTACCAAGACTAAAGAAGAACCTTCTCTCCATATCTATGTTATATGCAAAAGGCATGAGGGTTCCATTTATAGATGGCCAAGTTATCATGTGGCCAAAGGGAAAGACTATTAATGATGCAGTAGTGATTGGGGAACAAGAAGGAGGTCTATACAAATTGAAGGGCCATCTAGAACAAGCCTTGGTCCATGACACAGTAGAGCCAAATGAGATTTGGCATAGAAGGCTTGCACATGTGCATTACAGAGCACTACCACTTGCAAGCAAAGCTATTGAAGGTCTTCCAAAAATTCAAGAAAAACGTGATGGAGTCTGCAAAGGATGTGTGAAAGGAAAGAATACAAAGAAGACATTTCCAAGTAGCGAGAGCAAGGCAAAATGAATCTTGGAAATCATTCACTTCGATGTATGTGGTCCGATGTCATCAAGATCACTAAGTGGGTATGCATACTATGTTTCTTTCATTCATGAATTTTCTAGGAAGACATGGATTTACTTCATGATGAACAAAGATGAAGTATTTAGCAAGTTCAAGGAATTCAAAGCCTTGATCGAAAACCACACTAAAAAAAATATCAAGACCTTTCGATCAGATAATGGCGGAGAATTCACATCAAATGAATTCAAAGAGTTGTGCAAAGACTTAGGGATTAAGAGGGAGTTGTCCACTCCATATAATCCACAATAGAATGGGATTGCAGAAAGGAAGAATAGAACTATCATGGAAGCTGCAAGAGAAATGCTTCATGATCAAGATATTCCTATGCACCTGTGGGAAGAAGCTACCATAACAGCTGTGTATGTATAGAACTGTACTCCACATAGAGTACTCGAGAACAAGACACCTTAAGAAGTCTTTTTCGGCAAGAAACCAGAAGTCAGCCATCTCAGAATATTTGGCTGTCCAATGTACATACACATTCCAAAAGAGAAGAGGACAAAATTAGATCCTTCAGGAAAGAAGGGTATATTTGTGAGATATTCTGAAAGCTCGAAGGCTTATAGAATATACTTCCCAGGATTCAAGAATATTGACATCAACAGGGATGTAACATTTGACAAAGACTCAGCTTACAACAAATCTAGAAAGAAACCTGCTGAAGTTATTGAAGAATCAAAAGCACCCAGAATTCATGACACAAGCATGAACGAAGAAACTCAAGAAGAAGATCAATAATTTGAAGAACCTCAAGAAACTGTAGATCCACCTCCAGAGAAGAATCCTCATAAGAGGAAACCATCTTGGGTACGAGAAGCTATCCAAGGTGTGGAAAGATATGAGGCTCCAGAAGAGAATCACAAAGAAAGAAAGAGGACTAGATCCTGCTCTAGATATGTAGCATTATTATGTGATTTCATCAATAAAGAACCTTCCAATTATGAAGAAGCGGCAGAATGGAAGGATGCTATGATCGAAGAGTATCAATCAATCATGAAGAATGATGTTTGGGATGTTGTCCCAAGACCAGAAGGGAAGTCTGTTGTAACTTCCAAATGGATCTACAAGATCAAGCATGCTGCAGACGGTAGCATAGAAAAATATAAAGCAATATTTGTTGCTCGTGGATTCTCCCAGAAAGAAGGAATAGATTATGAAGATACTTTTGTACCTGTATCCAGATACGCTTCCATCATATCAGTACTTGCTCTGGCTGCAGTAATGAAATGGAAGATAAACCAAAAGGATGTCAAGATTGCCTTCTTGAATGGTGTAGTGGAAGAGGAAGTGTATGTGGAGCATCCACTCGGTTTTGAGACACATGACAAGGAATCTCATGTGTGTAGATTGAAGAAAGATTTGTATGGTTTGAAACAGGCACCCAAGACATGGTATGGCAGAATTGACAGCTTTCTATCCAGTTTGGGCTTTACCAAGAGTAAAGCAAATTCCAACCTTTACTACAAGGTTGAGGATGGCGACCCAGTGATGCTCCTACTGTATGTAGATGATCTATTTTTGACAAGTATGGATTGGTTGATTGCTGATACGGAGAGGAAGCTTGCTGCCGAGTTCAAAATGAAGGACTTGGATATGATGCATTATTTCCTAGGCATGGAGGTGTGGAAAAATGCAGATGGAATTTCCCTGTGAAAAGGGAAATATATGGTAGAGATCCTGAAGAGATTCAGGATGATGGACTGCAAGGCCATGACCACACCTATGGCATTGAACCTGAAGCTATTGAGTGATGCTTCATCAGAAGCGGTTGATTCCATGATGTATTGTCAGATGATTGGGTTCTTGATGTACCTAATGAACATGAGACCAAATATTTGCTTTGCTGTGAACACCTTGAGCCAGTTCCTGACAGATATGAGACATGTTCACTTGATTGCTGCAAAGCATATTCTGAGGTACCTAAGGGGTATAGTTGATTATGGGCTCAAGTATGATGTGATTCAGAAGATTAACCTGGAGGGTTATGTTGATTCAGATTGGACAGGTAGTTCCATCGATAGGAAGAGCACTTCAGGGTGTTGCTTCAGTATGGGATCAGGTGTGATCTCTTGGTTTAGTAGGAAGCAATCCTATGTGGCACTGAGTACAACTGAAGCATATTATGTCGTAGCTTGTTCAGCTAGTTGTGAGGCAGTATTTCTGAGGAAGCTACTGTCTGATTTATTTGATCTCCAATTAGATGCTACTTGTATATATTGTGACAACCAAAGTTGTGTGAAGTTGTTGGAGAACCCAGTGTTCCATGACAAGTCAAAGCATATCGAGATCAAGTATCACTATATCAGGGATATGGTGCAGAGAGGAGTAGTGAAGCTCCAATATGTTGTGACTGACAAATAGATAGCTGATTTGTTGATGAAGCCATTCACTGGAGTGAAGTTGGAGTACTTCAGGGAGAATCTTGGTGTTCTCCAAATCAAGATTTCCCCCAATGGGAAGTGATGAGTCCGTGATCCATTTTGACATGGTGAGAGGATTGGTTCCTTCCATGGTCAGATGTAAGGGCTAAGCCATTCTGTCATGGTGAGAGGATTGGTTCCTTCCATGTCTGATATGAGTGCTGGCCACTCTGATGTGACTGTAGGATTGGTTCCTACATGATCAGATATAAGGGCTATTGCCATTCTTTGAATGGAAGCACCTGGTTAGTTACCAGGGAAAATTAGTCTAGGACTGAGGGCCATTTTGATATGACTGTGAGATGTGTTCTAACATGATCAGATATGAGTGCATGTCCATTCTAATGTGATTGAGGGATGTGTTCCCACTTGATCAGATATAAGGGCTGTTGCCATTCTGTCATGGTGAGAGGATTAGTTTCCTTCCATGTCAGATGTGAGTGCTGGCCATTCTGACTTAGGGTCAGATATAAGGGCTACTTCCATTCTTTCATGGTTCCTTCCATGTTAGATGTGAGTGCCCACCATTCTAACTTAGGATCATATATAAGGGATACTTCCATTCTCTAAATGGAGGCACTTGGTCAGTTACCAGGAACCCTTAGTCTAGGACTGAGTGCCTTTCTGACAAGTCAAGGTCAGATGTAAGTGTTGTTCCTTTCCACATATGATAGTAGTTGTGTACTATCATGCTGGTGGATGTGAGTGCTATTCCTTTCTGATGAGTCAAGGTCAGATGTGAGTGTTGTTCCTTTCTAATGAGTCAAGGTCAGATGTGAGTGCTGGCCCTTTTCACAGATGATAGTAGTTGAGTACTGTCATGCTGGTGAATGTAAGGGCTATGCCTTTCTGACATAACGTTGGATGTGTTCCTCTCATGGTCAGATGTGAGTGCCGACCATTCTCACTTAGGGTCAGATATAAGGGCTACCAAGGACCTACAAGGAGATAGGCCTACAACCAAGATGAAAAAGGGTTGGCTCTGTAGAACTTCCTGTGACAAGAAGAATCATGAGATAGCACATATGATGATGACCCAGTGATGATCCAAATTGAGTGATGATTCAAATCCAGTTATGATGTCTTCGAGATGATCCACATTGAGTGATGATCCAAATCCAGTAGTGATGATCCAAATCCAATGATTATGTCCCCGTGATGATCTAGATTGAGTGATGATCCAGATCCAGTGATGATGATCCAGATCGAAGATGAAGATGACTTGAAGATCAAGATGACTTGAAGATGCAGATGATGAGATGATCCAAAGAAGAAGACCAGTGCTGATAAATTGTGTCAAGAGAATACCTTCCTAGTTAAGAGGGAGTGTTGATGTATATGTAACTTCAGAATGTATTCACTTGCATATTTCCTGTATTGTACCCCGATGTTTATTTTGGGAAGTATCTGTAATGTAATTGAGTCATGTCATGCCCCGATGTTCCTATATGGAGGTTTTATAATGTAAATAATTCATGTCAAGTCATTGTGGGTAACCCTCCTATTGATCATGGGTTAAAGTCCCCGCAGTTCCGGGGCACTAGGGTTATTAGACTCTCCTAGGGAAGTCATCCCTAGTAGGGTTTTGTCAAGTTAGGAATTAGTATAAATATAGAGCTAGCCTCTCTATTTAGTACACACTCACTCACACTCAGTTGTAATGCATAGCTGAGGAAGAAGAAGACACTGGGGCTAGGAAGAAAGAGGCTACTGCTGTCGAGAGATCATCTTACTGTTTTGGGGTTTTACTTTTGGTGTTGATTCTATCTCTGAGGAAGTTGTGAGGTTTTCTCCATTAATGCTTTCCCCGAGGAAAAACATTGTGTTCATTGTATATTGTGTTTGATTGTTGTACTTGTTATTCTCTCAATTAAATATCCTAATATAATGCTAGCTTGAATGGTAAAATTATAACAGTCATAGGTTTAACCACATCTATCCTTAGCTTTTTAATACTTTTCCTATACATATATATTGAACAAATCCAAAGAGGATAACTAGACCTATTGTATATTCACACTCCTTAAACCTCAAACATTTTTTTAAATAAATGTCGTGAAACCATTTTTCATAGAGCCTGATCAAAACTAATAGAGACATTGTGATAGGTTTGCATAACACTTAGAACTTAGGTGTATGACTTCAGTATATTCTCAATATTCTCTCATATTAACTTGTTATAATCCAAATAACCATAGAGAAAATAAGTAATTTTTAGATCATTTTGTTGGCATATCCACAACAATGTCTAAAGTTCATTCCTATCCTTTTACTCTAATAGCTCCTTCTCTCACCACCAACAAATTGATAATTAGAAAATGCCCATAAGAGGTTACCAACTCATTGAACTCTTTTTCATTCTCATAAGAGGTTACCAACTTCCTCACTTATTTTGCAAGTAAGATGTGATCTTCTTTGTAGAGAACACATCATTAGGCTCTTTTTTTCCCTCTCCTTATCCCTCTTTGCAATTTAAGTCCATGCATCATAATGAAGGTTCCCATCATTAATTAGGTTTATTGGTCACACTCTACCTCGAACAAAACTCTTTCAGGCTTGTAACTAATTCCTCCACTACAAATGAAAATTGCTTGTCTGAGGATTTACTTCATGAAGTATCACTTAGGAACTATACGAACTTATCTTCAGGTATGACGGTCTTATAAGTTTCAATTAATGAATTATTTCCCTCTATGTATATGAAATATTCGGTATTATTTATGTTTATGGTTGCAACTGCACCAATCAAATGCATTGTCTCTACCATTTGTATCATTTACGAATAATGATCCAATGCCTTCAAGTCCCATGGGAAGTAATACTTCCTAAATCATTTTCTTATGTACCATATGTGTATTTAGTGGTTGTGCCTTGATGATATTGGATCCTATTGGCCTTTGAAAATGCAATTTTATTTCCCCTCAAGGTATTGATTATTTGTAGTATATGCAAGTATTCTTTGTAGTTTATTTGTAGTATCTAAATCATGAAGGAAATATTTAGTTAAATTTTCTGTGACACTCAATTAATCCAAACCAAGAGAAATATAGATTCATATCATATTCCAACTTACCCATTCTAAAATAATTTTTGTTTCCTTAGTAAAGTAGGAATCCATGCTTTTCCTTCTGCTCATTTTTTCAAAACATTTTAATTTTTTTTCCATTTTCCTACAAGAGAAATTATGAATACTAGGAACAAGGATATGAAGAGACAAGGTCAACATATCTTTGCTCAAATGGCCCATGAAAAGAGTGGTTATCTTTAGGATCAAGGTGAAAAATAATATAATTTCTTCTTTTAAGCTTTTCTATCGTGATAAGATGCCATGTTGAGACAAATGCACTAGCCAATTGTTGTTTATCACCCATAATTAGGTTTGTGGAAAGATGACCACATAAGGTCAAATTCCACTACCATGTTGATTTGATAGAACTTAAAGGCTAAAAGAGAGGTTTTAGTGGACTTAAGATTGCTGCATAAAGGTTATTTAGGGTGAGGGATACTTATGTAGATAAATTTTTTTACCAAATGTTAAGTTGCTGTTGTAATCTCACAGATCACATAAGGTTACCAATAATACATACTAAAACATACATAAATATAAAACAGAGACAAGAGACAAGAACAGATAGGATTAAACAGATTATATTACTGTAGTGAGTCCATACAATGCAGAGAACTAAACTGAGTTCTCGTTTGGCTCAACAGCCTAATATATACAATTTACAAACAGTTACAAAAATAACTACCTGTCGGTTCGGTGAATCGACATGACTTTTAGTTAGCCGACCTAATCTTCTAGTTTAGTCGGTCGACCGACTTAGTTGGCTGATTGACTAAGTCAGCCCATCGACTTAGTCAGTTGATCGACTAAGTCGGTCTTTGATCAAGTCGACTTATCGACTTGCTCCTTCTACATCTCCCCCATGGACAAAACGTTTCTTCGTCTCGAAGAAACAGGGAGGTACAAAAAATATGTGTTGTCGGGCCCTTCAAAATGCTATTGTGGTGGACTGTGCAGACGAATGGTCGATCTTTTTTGGACATAGACCTCAACGATGGCTAAAGCTATGATGGCAAGGTGATGTTGGAAATCTGTCTAGCTCTGCAAAGCTTTCTGGATGTCGATAGTTAAGGTAGTTAAGCTTGACAGGACCGACATCTTCTCCGAGAGGGGGACTTCCGCGATCTTCTCCATGTTGCGGCCCAGGAACTGGTTCTTCTCTTCTGCTGTATCGATGAGTCTTTTCATCTGTGGACAGATGATGTCGAATTTCTCTAGATTGGGAAGAGCTTGTTGCACCCACTGATGTGCTTCCCATTCCAGCTTCTGCAGTTTGTTGGTCTCCAGCACTATCTGTTCTGCCTCTGTCATCTTCCTGCTCTCCAAAGCCTGAATGCCTTGATGAGTCTATCGTGTCTGCTGATAGACCTGCCCATAGTGAGTAGGCTAGTCTCTTAAGACTTCTTTGGTGATGACAAACTCCTCCATATGGTCCTATAGCACTTTGTATGCCTCGGAGAAAGCAGTGTGCTATGCCAGTAGTAGTTAGGTAATCTCTTCCTTCTGTTCTTCCTTAATCTCTTGGAGATGTGCCTGGATGGTCAACACCATGCTCTCAAAAAGATGATATGCTCACTCAAGCGGTTTATCTGTGTTGACTTCTATAGGGCCTGGGATGACTGACTGAGCTAGAGTCCTGCATTTGCCGAGAAACTCGACCTGTTCTGTATTTGTTTCTGTGATCTCCTTAGTTTTTCAGTCAGACCTTACCTTTGCTTCTTTGGCTAGAGTCTTGAGGAGTTGGCCCACCTCTGTGTCAGTCAAGGAGCTGACATCTCTTAAGCTAATCTGAAGGCTGGGATTTTTTGTATGATGTTCCTTCCTCTTTTTGTGCTGTTCTGGCTCTGTCTCCTGTGTACCTGCAACATTTGAGGGGGGGCCTTTGGTTTGCGGGAGAGAGGTCGATGGTTTTTCTAGTTGGGGAGGTGGTATGACCACCTCTGGCTGTGTAGATGAAGTTGGTTGTGAATCGGGTGGGGGTGGGGGTGGTGGGGACGATGGTGGTGGTGGTGATGGAGTGGGGGAATGGTCGGGGGTAATGGGTTTGTTGGAAGTGCTTGGTGGACTTTCATTCGGAGTTATGTCTGCTTTCGGCAGTGTAGTGGTGGGTAGGTCAGCCTGGGGTTCGGGGTCGATGTGTTCAATGGTCGACTGCACGTGTCCAATCACGTCTCCTTCTTGGTCGAATCGAGTGAAGGTCGACGTAAGGTCTGCAAATACCCTAGGGTGTGCTCCGCTGCCTGTATAAAGAGGAGCCTTCGTGTGAATTTTATGAGCCAGTTGAAAGAGCTCAGGCAGCGTCTCAAAGAAAGCTTTTAGTTCGGTATCTTTGTCGAACTTTTCTTTCATCGACTCCGGTATCTTTCTTTTGTATAAGTCAAGGGGGCTGACCAACTGTTGTGCCGATGCTTACTCCTCAACTATGAGTGTCAGTGATGGAGGTGGAGGGGTCGAAACAAGATTGACGACGTCGTCAGGTGTCGTCGTTGTTTTTTCCTTCTTTGGTCGACCTTCAGGGGCCCTTGCTTCAAGGAACCATTGAAACTGAGTTTCAACTGGTACTTTGTTCATGGTGGCATCCTCTATGATGTCAAGGGTCGCAGCTGCTAGTTCTTCTTCATCATCAGACGACTCAGTAATGATAAGCTTGCGCTTACCCTTGCCTTGTTGTTCTTTTTGGGCTCTGATTTTCTTTCTGGCGGCGGCTATCTCGGTGGCCAGTTTCTTAATGATGCCTCTTGATAAAGCATACTTAGGGTTGTCTAGCTCGACTTCACCCATCGGTTCCTGAGTCGGAGCGACACTTGCTGGAGCCGGAGGAGTTATTTGTTGCTGTGGTTGTGGTTTTGGTTCGGTCGGCTGTGGGTCGGCTCTCTTTGTGGTCGGAGGCTTGATGGTTGTTTGTACCCGACTAGTGGGCTCGACCAAGATGTCCTCCAACACAAAGGAACTGATGTAGAGGTTGAGATCGTAGTATTCCTCTTTCTCCTGGTCAGTGAGTGGCTCCTCAATTGAGAAGTCGACCCGTTTGGCTGCCTCAGGCCCTGGTATTTTGGTCTTTTCCTATTGAGACAATTCCCGGAATATTTGGTCGACAGACGGATAGTAGTCGAGGGCATTGGCCTTGGGGTCCTTTCCCTGCATATACTAGACCGATGTATGGTCGAGCTCCAGCTGTATGTGGGAGTTCGCTGGTAGATTTCATCGGATGTTCTGAGGAACCCTCCATCTAGTTGTGCGAACTTTCAAGTGTTGGAACCATTTTTCCAGAAACACTTTCCCCTGCGCCATCTCATGCGGGGTCCCTTTCTGGGAAAAGAGTTTAAACCTATACATGTTGAATTTTGAAGGCTGTCGGAAGACTAGGCTTCCTTTGGGACATATGTGGTACATAACGATCCAAAGGATGAGGGAGGGGAACTTGATGATTCCTCTTGTCTCTTAGCATCGCTCGCAGACGGTTTTGATCATGTCAGCGACATAATCTCTCCATCGGTAGATTCCACCTTCGATTCCAATTGTGTTGACGGCCTCCAACATTTCCAATTTGAGGTCGCTGCCTCGACTGGCCAATGTAAGTGTGATGGCGATGATTTTAGCCACAATCTGTGGCGTTCGAGTTGCAATCTGTCCGATCATCAATCCTTTGGAGTTTTTCTTGGATGGCGATCCTGTAAGTTCCTGGACCAATCCTTCCTTGATTCCAATTGGTATAGGGTTTCCTTGATTGGACAGGCCAGTGAGTTTGGAGATGACATCCCCGGAAATGTCAATCAGCTCGTCGAAGTAGAATCGATCGTTGTGGTATTGGCTGATAATGAATTTTACGGCAGCTTCTTTTGTCCCACCAAAGCTTGCCATCAGGGGTGCATTGGCGTATCCAAAGATGGTGCTGCGTCGGACTTTTTCAGCTGCTTGGGTCATTTTCTTGTCGACGAAGGCCCATTCTTGAATCTCGGCCCAAATTTTCTGCCATGTGCCCTCATGCACTTTAGCGTTTTTGATGTTTTTCAACCTACGGACCAGTGGTGTATCCGCAGCCTGGATCTCTTTGGCTTTGGTCGATGCTTTGGTCTATTTGGGGGCCATTGTGTCGGACTGGTTGAGGTTATTACAGGGTTTTTTTCTTTTAGTCGACTGAGTGTGCGAGTGCTCTATGTGTAAAGGGCGTGGTGAATGAACCTTCGACGGTCCAGTATTTATAAGCGACGGTGTGGTTGTGTGTTGTAGTGGACGTATTAATGGCAGACTTGACACTCCGGCTGTAATGCTTGAGTGTGAAATAATGGTGAATTGGTTTCGGCGCGGTCATAAATGCGTGATGGGACTTTCGAGGTCATCGGCTCGTGTCGGTACTGATAATGATCGACCGGATTGGTCGATGAAGATGGTCGAAGATGATGATGTCGGTTGTCGAAGTAGTGAGTTCCTGTCATGTTTTGTTGTGTCAGGTATATTACTTTGTTTTTGGAAATTTTATCTTTTTATGGGTTTTGATTGCCGGTTAAGGTCGTTATATGATTTTTTTTTTTTGTAACATTTGAGTCAAGCTTCATTAAAGAGCTTCCGAAATACTAGGCCCTGCAATGTTTTTAGTCGGACTGAACCATTGGGATGTATTTCTTCGACAATGTAAGGTCCCATCCATTATGTGTGGAGCTTCTTGGGTTTTCCTTTGACTCGACTATTATAAAGTAAGGCAAGGTTGCCGATCGACAGGTTTTTGGTTTTGATGTTGCGGTCGTGCCATGCTTTCTATTGTTGCTTGTGAATTTCTTGGTGTTGTATAGCCATGAGTCTGTGTTCTTCCAGTTTGCTGAGTTGAAATAGTCGGTCCTTTCTTGCATGTTCGACATCGACATGTAGTAGTTTTGCAATAATAGGTGTCTGCTATCAAAAATGTAGGGGGACGACTGCTTCTTGCTTGTAGACTAGTCGAAAGGGGGTTTGGTCAGTCGACCATTTATAGGCTGTCCTGTACGCCCATAAGACTGTAGGGATTTTCTTGTCCCAGTCGTCTTTGTAGGCACTGCATATTTTGGTCAACCCTTTTGTTAATGTTTTATTGAAATCCTCAATCTCTCCATTCGACCGAGGATGATATGCTGTACTTCGTCAGTGGTCGATGTGAAATTGGTCGGTTAAGTTTTTAACAGTTTTGTTGAAGGATATCTGGAATTCCTCTGTCCATTTAAACTCTTGATCTTCCTTTAGTAGTTCTTCTAGAGGATAGGTCATATCTGAATAGTGTCTTATGAATTTTCTATAATAGTCTGTATGGCCCAGTAACACCCTGACTTGTTTGGGGTTTACTGGTGGTTTCAGGTCGAGGATGATTTTAATCTTTGTAAAGTCAACCTTGATACCTTCTTTACAGACAATATGCCCTAGGAGTATTCCTATGGGAGTCATAAAGATACATTTCTTAATGTTCAGGGAGAGTTGAATCTGTCGACATCTCTCCAGCATAAGTCAGAGCCATGTGCAGTGATATTTTAAGGTGGAGTATATTGTCCAGTCGTTGAAGTATACTGTCATGGTCTTATATATGTATTCTTGGAATGTATTGACAACGATTCGAGAAAACACGATAGGTGCATTCTTTAACCCAAAAGGCATAACTCTGTAAGCAAAGGAACCAAATTCACACACAAATGTTGTTTTCTTTTGATCTTCCTTTGCTATTGGTACTTGGTTATAGCCTGAGAATCCATCTGTAAATGAGTAGCATTCATGGCCTGCAACTTCATTCAATATTTCAACAGCATAGGGGGTGGGGAATGGGTCTGTCAGTGTTACTTTGCTGAGCTCCCTAAAGTTGACACAAATTATTAACCTTGTCGGGTTATGTTTCTTGGGCTGTACGACCATTGGGCTTGCCCATTCCGACTGGTCGATAGGGTAAAGGATTCCTGCTGCTAACATGTTGTCGATTTCCTTTTTAACTATTTCCTTGTACTTGTGAGCTAGTTTATAAGGTATTTTCTTGACAGGTCGAACATCAGGTTTAGTATATATTTTCATTTCTCCCATTTCTTGTACTAAGCCTTTTAAGTCTTTATAGTCCCTGGCAAAGACATCCTGGAATTCTCTAAGTTCACTATTTCGGTGGTCTGTTTTTCATTCCAGTAGTCACCAATCTTGGCTATTTTTGGTCGGTTGTCGTTTGAAATGTCGACCTCTTTAGTTTTCACTTTGACATCTAGCCACTCTGGTGCTTTAGCTTCATTGATCGGTTGAATTCCTTCTTTGAACTGTGAGAATGTGGCAGGGAAATCAGCTGCAGTCATTCTGTCGAGGTCTTGTTTGTCGGTTGTCGTGACTTTCAGGATTGAGTGGATAGGTTTTGTTGTTTCAACGTGGTTGGATTTCCATATGAAGCTATTTCCTTCTGTGTGTTCATTTTCTAATTGTAAATGGGTCGACTGTGGTTTTGACTCAGTTTGTATGTTGTTACAGTCCTTGATCTGTCGATGGTCTTGGTAGGGTTGTTTTTCAGTCGGTTGGAGAAACTATTTGAGTTGTTGTGTTGTTTCAGCTAATTTTTCCTGTTTAGGTGTGAAGTTGAAGTCTTTAATAAAAATTTCCCTCAGTTCATGCTAGAAGAAGGTTTCACCTCTAGCTTCCTCCATTTTGTACCATTTATTGGGTAAGTCGGCTAGGGTTGAAGGGAACAGATGTGGCCAGGCTCTCTCATCTTTATATCCAAGTCTTCTCCACTCTTTTTCACAAGTTTTGATATGTTCCTCAGGGTCTTGACCTTGGGTAAAGATAGGGATCTGGGCTTGCTGGGTTAACTTATTTCCACCAAACCGCTCGACAAAGTAAGTCGAAGCAGTTGTCTAGGTCTGTAGTTTTGTCTGATGGGTGTCCCACCATCTAGTTGCTTGACCTGTAAATGTTTCAACTAAGCTTTGAAGTCGGCCATGTTCACCAATATTTCTAGATACTTATTCAACGTGCATGACTGGGGATTCCCTCTCCTTATACCTGGGTAGTTGTGTAGTGTTTAAGTTGGTGGGTTGTAAGGTGGGGAGTTCCTTGACTTTCTTTTCAAATATTTTGGGGATAATGGATACTAGGAAGCACTGTCGGTTGGGTTTTCTCTGTACTTTTTGTATAGTCTAGCACCCTCTTGCTTGTGTTTCGTAATTTTCCATCTCCCAGTCATACAATTCAGCATCTGAGTTATAACCAATTGAATCTTGGTTACCTAAGTGAAGTTCTCCATGGATATTTGGTTCGGTGTAGTCAACATTGTTGTGGATTTGGTAGAGTTGTTTGACATCGAATTATTCATCAATAGGTTCCGTCCAAGGTTGTCCTTGGGATGGATGAATGGGTACAATGACTTTTTTACCATCCCCTTTTAGCTTGATTCATTCCTTGTCTAAGGATATGGATGCTTTCATCTTTCTTCCCCAAGGTCGACCGACTAGTGCTAGGAAAGAGCTAGAGCCTTCTTTTGGGTCAATAATTTCAAAATCAACCTTGGTCGAGATTCCTTTGATGGTTGTGTCGACATTTTTCCAAACCCCAATGGGTTCAATGAGGCCTTGTTCGGCGAGTTTTAGGTAAATGCATGTCTCGTAGAGTTGAGGTCTTCCCATCTTTTCCCATGTATCCCGGGTCATGATATTTAATTGGGACTTGAAGTCGAGCACTACTTGTCGGACGTGGTAACATTCGATTTCTAGGTTGACAAGTGGGTCGACATCATTTTTGTCTTTTTGGTTCAAGCTGCAGATGTTCTTAGTTTGTTTTCCAAGGTTGGTACCTTTTATTTCCTGTACTAAGTCGATGAACTGACCTATGGATTTGTCTGTTTGAGCGAGTTGGATTAATTGATGTAGTGTGTTGGGTCAACTGTGAACGATGCCTTCTTGTTGTGCAATGTTGTGAAATATGTGGGTGGCTTCTTGATATGTTTGTTTTTCCTTCATAGGGTCAAGATAAACATTTGTGTCTTTAATATTACTAATTTGAGGGTTATCAGGTCCTGTTTTTGTGCCTTGTCGAGTGACAATATGTAAATTTTTAGTAGTTATTACATCATGCTTTTGTACACAAGACAAGACATTAACATTTTTCTTGGTATTAATTTTCTCTAACATAGTAGGACAATCCTCAAGTGAGTGATCGCCTACTCCACAGTGGGTACAGAATTTAAGATCATTCCTATCCTTGTATGGACAGTCTACATACCGGTGACCTTCTTTGTAACATATGAAGCACTGGGTGGGTCAACGCGGTCGTATGTTGTGATTCCCAGGGAATCGACCTCTTCCTCCGTAACCTTGGCGTCGATTGTCGTACAGGCGCTCATATCGTTGGTCGTCATATCTTTGTCCATTCTGATCATTTGGTGGATTGGTTTGTTTGTTATGTTGCGCCACTGCATTTGTTTGGTAGACCGCGTGATAGTTCTGTCAGTTCTTTAGGTTTAACTGACAGTCGACGGTGTTGTGACTTTTGGTTTCACAGATGGCACACCAGGAAGCCTTTTCGTTCTTCATGTTAAATGGGCAGTCTGCTGTAAGGTGGTCTTCATGTTCCTAGAAAATGTCGCAAAATGATTTGGTCTGTACAAAACGGACGTCTTGTCGGCTATATTCTTGTCGACAGTTATCTTTCGAGTGGCCGTTTGTTGAGCACTTGGTGCACCAGATGTCCTAATTCTTGAGGCTGAGCTCCTTCAGAGACTTATGTACATTCTCTAGCTGTTGTTCCAGTCTGTGGTCCGTGGGGTATGCGGGTATGTCTTCGTCCATTTCAACCTGAAGAGCTTTTGTTAGCGCATCCTCATATGTTTTGAACGTCTCCAGACTAATATGTCGACGTACGTTTTGCGATAGTCCTACAAGAAACCATTGAATTAGTAACTATTCATCAATGACATAATCCAATTGGCTCAGTAAATCTTTCCATCGCTTGTCGTAGTCACGGACGGATTCTCCTGGCTTTTGTGAAGTGGTTTTAAGTTTCTTCATGGCCAGGTGCTTAGCATCTGGAGTATTAAAAAA
This sequence comes from Pseudotsuga menziesii, assembly GCA_001517045.1. Classification (NCBI taxonomy): domain Eukaryota; kingdom Viridiplantae; phylum Streptophyta; class Pinopsida; order Pinales; family Pinaceae; genus Pseudotsuga; species Pseudotsuga menziesii. The sequence goes on along the minus strand of LPNX010569716.1, from coordinate 154,229 downwards.
TGACAAGAATTGCGCCTTAATATCAGCTTTTGTAGCTCTAGGTTGTCTCTCCAAAAAGGTCATGTACCACGTCAATGCTCTTTTCCTTAAGGCTCCTACGAACTGTGCCATTTGTCGGTCTTCATCTGTGACCTGGTTGGCTTCCCAGGTCGACTCGCAGACGAACAAATGTCGTCGAGGGTATTCATCTCCCTCGTAGAGAGGAATGTGAGCGGATCCGTGACCCATGTCTGAATCACTTTCACTGCTCTCAAAAGTTGGCAGAGGTGGAGGTGGGGGTGGTGGTGAAGGTGGTGGGGTTATTGATGTAGTCGTTCCTGCGGAATTCTAGTCGACGGAACTTGCGCTCCTGTCGGTCATCAACTTGCAGTCGGTTGATGTCGATGGTCCACTGCAACTGTGTGTTCGCAGGTCTGATTATTCGATTTCTTCTAAAGATATACTTGGCGGGGGGGGCGCTCCTTCATGTGTCAGTAAGAGCAAGTGGATACTTCGAAGGGAGGGTGCCACTTGAAATGTCACCCAATTCCCTTCCAGCAGTCGACGTATAATAAGGTGTTGACCAGTGTACGTTTTGTCGCCTAGTCGGCTCCATATACTGAAGTCACCAGCTCGTAGTCGGAGGTCGTCTTCGACAATAGTCTGTATTCTAGTATGCGGATTCAATGGGGAAAGGGTCATTCCTTCACTGGGAGCTCTTAGTTGGAGAGCTTCTGGCTGCTCTATCCACACTTCTTCCTCCGTAGGGGATGCTTCTTGCTCGACGCCCTCTTCATGTCGGTCATGACCCGACTCTGGAGGATTCTCTTCCTTGTCGTTCTCCTTAGGGTTTTGTCCTCTGTGCATCTCTAAGGCTCTTTCACATCTTCCCTTCTCCATTGTCTTTCATCCCTTTCAGTCTTCTGATTGTCCGACATACTTTCGTACAATACTATTTTCTTGAGGCCCTCTCTGGTCGACTTCTCATTACTGGTGACTGTTATCTGGTCTGGGTCGACTAGGATCCACTATACGCTATCTCTAACACATGACCAGCTACCCCCCCATAGCCTACCTGACGCTTTTAGAAAGCCCAGATAGTTCAATTTATTTTCTTAGGAAGTATTCCCACTCCCTTTCTGCAATGAATTTCTCCCACTGCCTCTGCTTTTCCGCCCAGTTGGTGTTTGATGGTTGTTCATACAACGGTGGATGAGGTTCAACGATGTGTCCTGCTCCATTCTTAATCAAGAATTTGAACAGCAAGGTTGGTAGAGAACACAATAATTGTTCGGTGAAATCTGTGTAAAATTTTTCTTTGACAGTTTCCACAGAAGTTTTGTCTTCGACTACTTGTTCCTCACAGAAGTCGTTGACGATTTTCTCAAACCACTCTGACAAATTTGTTCGGCCTCCTCGGATCAGCTTTTCTAGCAACTGTTGTTCTTTAGTTGCATCTGGCTTTCTCATCCAGAAGTTGCTTCAAGAGTTGTGGCACTGATTCGACAAACTTTTCATGTGTCTCTAAGAAAAATATTTCTTTGGCTTCAGCGACTGTTAATCTATTCCTTCGTGCGTAATTTTGCAGATAGTTTGCAATTTTACGTTCCCACCAGTCCTTAATCTCCTGCTCTGGTATCATATGTGAGCATATATTTCAGTCATGTACTACCGGCAATGGAACCAATGTTGTAATCTCACAGATCACATAAGGTTACCAATAATACATACTAAAACATACATAAATATAAAACAGAGACAAGAGACAAGAACAGATAGGATTAAACAGATTATATTACTGTAGTGAGTCCATACAATGCAGAGAACTGAATTGAGTTCTCGTTTGGCTCAACAGCCTAATATATACAATTTACAAACAGTTACAAAAATAACTACCTATCAATTCGGTGAACCGAAACGACTTTTAGTTAGCTGACCTAATCTTCTAGTTTAGTTGGTCGACCGACTTAGTCAGCTGATCGACTAAGTCGGCCCATTGACTTAGTCGGTTGATCGACTAAGTCGGTCTTCGATCAAGTCGACTTATCGACTTGCTCCTTATACAATTTCCCTCAATAATAGATCATTTATATGGGTTTTTGATTGAGAATTTATCCATTCAATCAGGATATGACACCTAGTCCCTAGTGCTGTAGTGCATGGAAATATAGAGTATGGATCCCACCCCTTGTTTGAATATATTTAAGTCCAAAAACCATGGTGGCACAGTCATAGGATTTTCCATCATGCAAAAGTGTTGGATACCACCAGATATCATCCTTATTAGATGATAAGCTTGCTAGAAAACTTCATGCATTCCATTTATGGAATTAGCCTCCAGTGTCATCCTTTCTCAATAACTCAAGTAACGTCACTTTTAATCACCTAGGATGATTCTTTTCATGGATTCCTTTGATTAAGCAGTATTGTTTTATTTTCAACCATCCAACATTCTACATGTCATTAAATTACATATTAGTATGTATTTATCTGTGGAAGAGAAATGACTTTGGGAATGGAAAAAGAATTGATTCATTTGAGTTTTGAGGCTTCTGTTGTTTGTAGTGTTCTCTACCAAATCAATCGGAGAATCCAAAGTATGCATATTAGATTGTCGATGTTTTGAATCCAAATCTGGATCTATATTTAGGACCTACATTTGTTGTGTGGGTATTTGATAAGTCACATCCATACATGGTTCTCACTTTTCACACTAATTATACTAGTCATGTAATGAGCATTTGGTAAGGTGCATCCCTACCTACATTGCTTTCACACTACTCTTGAAATTGATTTTGTATCCTTAACTGATTTGTTTTTTTACAAACGGTTAATTTTGTATTAAAAAAAGGCTGCATACATACTTTTTATCATGATACAATTAAATGGAATGATTTCCAATAGTCATAAGTTCAAAATAATTTCAATCTTCCAAAATAATTCAAATAATTACTATTATGCTACCTATTACATGAAAATATCATGGAAATTTACTACCATAAATCCTATGGGACTGCCCTAATCTCAAAATAGTTTTTCAAAACATAATTGACTCTGGAGTGACTTCATGTGAAGACCACAATGTGCTTCATCTTGATCCCCCTAGAGAGGATTTTACCGTTGATTCACTGCCTCCATAACTACATCCTCTAGATCTTATTGTAATGACTCCTCTTAAAATTCAATAGGAATTGAGCGAATTAATACTTGCTGATGAGTTATCCTAGATTGACTGCTTCTTGCTCCAGCTTTCAATGTAATGTTCTTTATACAAGGTACTTTTTTCTTTTAGTCAATTGAGGATAAATTTTTATTATTTATTTTCTCAATATACTCTATCAGGACCAATAGTTAAATTTTGGCACTGAAAGTATCTTCCAACCATTTTGCGCTTTTGATTCTCCACATTCTACTTCCCCTTTCTTATAGTAATATCAGTTTATGGAAAACCACTTCTATGCATTCATAAATATGAATATGCACTCTACTTTCTGTATACATGTTTTTCTTTTACCAATGTTCAAAAAATCCCTTCTCCTTCCCACCAAAAACAAAAAACTGAAATCTTCTTCATTGCTTTTGGGTTAACCTTTGTCAACAAGTCTCTTTTTTTCCATATTATTCTTTAATCCTAAAGTTTGACTCATTGGAACCTTAAAATTATTTCCATCTCTACAATCCTTAAACTCGTTATTTTTGTTATTTTGGGCCCTTTTCACCTAGAAATGGAAATGTATTCACTTTGTGTTAACCAAATATTTGGCCTGTTGGTCCAAACCCAAAGTTGTGGTTAAATTTTTACTACAGGTTTTTGTTGCTGCATATGTCCTTTTCTACTTTGTGTCTTAGGCATAAAATTTAGTTTGTAGGTAGAGATTGTGGTCACTAGTGTGGTGGGAATTCCTCAATCTTTCACTATTTTATCTAGTTATTGTTTGTCTCACTAATTAAATAAATGCATTATTCATGCTTGTATAATTTTTTTAGTGTGTTTCACATCCGATGATCAGGATTCTACATCCATAGAAATAATCCAAGGGAGCCAACATGAGGGGGACATACCATGTTAGGCTATTTTTGAATCCTATCCTTGAAACAAACCTAGGTTCCTAACCCCTAAGGACCTAGAGAGAATTGAACCCCCGACCTCGACCTTATCTGTCTTGGTCCTGGAAGATCCAACCAATCGAGCTACACCTTGGGTATAATTAGTCATGCTTGTATATACATATACTTTGGTGGAAATGTTTCCTTCCATTGTTCTCTTTGTCCATATCATTATGTTCAAAAATATGAATTTTGACATTAGTTTGTGTAGCCTTTCCTAATAATCTCTTTGGCACAATCATGTTAGAGGGGATATTATGATGCCAATTATTGTTTTCCATGATTTACATCTTGGGTTACTGGGTTTTTTTGTGTGATCGTATTTTATATGAGATGCATCAAAAATACTTATTTTTGGTTAGGGCATTTTCATATCACCAGTTTCACCAATTCTTTTCAATTAATGGCTAAATTAATCATGCACTTTGCTCATGAGTATTGAATAAAAAATACCAATGCACCTCTTCTTAGAACTTCGTCAACAAGGTGTTGTATAACTCAATTATCCTCTGGCATTGCATGAGATGTTCTGAGTTTGGAAAAGGAACTTAATGGATATCTAGCTAATAATACTATACAAGTGCTTGGGTAGTTAGAGTTATGTAATAGGATGAATCTGAATATGCAATAAATCAAAACCAATGCTCTACTACGGAATTCCACCATTGTGTATATTTGTGTAGCATGGAATTTATGTGTAATTTTAAATGAGAAACTATAGTTTATGTTACTATCTAATACTATTTGTGGGTGTAACTAAAGGTTAATGCTTTATAATCTTGTTATATGCATTTCACTATGAACTAAATACAATCCTAGCAACATTTATGCTCCAACGAAACCATTAGAATCCTTTCTTCACCATGTTATGCTACTATAGAAGGATGAAAATGGTAAGCTCTTGGAGTTTGGCCTTATTTACATGTAGAACCATGTCATCTATAGCCTATAGCTTGTCTAGATTCTTGATCTGAAAATATTCAGTATTTTTTTAAATATTCAGTATTTTTTTTAGCTTGTCTAGGTTGCATGTAAAATTTATATGTTAATTACTCATAACCCTGCTTAGAAGATGAAAATTTTAATGCTTAAATAAATCACATAAGAAAATAAAAGAGATATTCAAACCATAAAATGAAGACAACAACTAATAACGGAGCTCACCCCTCTTAGGATACGTCTCTAGACCACTTCTAATGGGAAGACTGATCTTATTAGTCTTAAAAAGCTTGCAAAATGAGTGTTATGGAAGCACTTCTACGTTCTAGTAGTCATACATAGAAAAATACTACACCACAATGTTCCTCTCAAAAAAATCGAGAAAAATGAGAATAAACTCGAATACCTTTTCCTGAGGCCTCCTCTGGCACACAATTCGAGACAACAATTCTGCACAAAAGACAAATTGTATGAACTATGCATAGATAAACATATTTTTAATTACCACAACCATCAACATTAATATTATAGCAATATTTCTAGAACTTCTTGTTTCATAAATATTCTTATATAGTTATCCCATAACAAATCTAAAAATGTTCAATGTACTACATGACATATCCAATTGCATTTGAAGTCCTTTTGAGACATGAAAGACGCCATTGTTAGAACTACAACTTTGACCTTTTAAGCTATGGGATTAAATATTTGTAAACTAGGATAGAGTTCTTCTAGGAACATATGAGAAGCATGAAATATCCAATAGCAGATTGCATTAGGTTTCCATTATGTTCTTTAAGGACCCTCACATAGCCAGAGTTTTAAATAAGAAAGTATGTATTTTCCATGAAAAAATGCACTCATAAGAATTGTTATCGATGAATACCTTGCTGTTGATGGCATGCAATTAGTCTTTGTTTGTTGAAAGACAACTTCGTGATATATATTGTTATTTATGATATACAATTCTCTTCCTATTATTGTACAATCTTTTCATTATGATCTTAAAATATGTATAGGATTGGTTGGCTAATCTTAAATCTATTTTTTCTTTGGCAAGATTTGCATATTCAAGTACTGCTTTTTATTTATTTAAGTTTACATATTCAAGCGTTATTCTTATTTAATACTTGAGTTGAGGAAAATGTATTTGCATTTTCAATATCTACATATTCAAGAACTTTTCTTCATGTGCCTTTATGATGCCTAAATGTGTTAAAATTTTGTACAATAAAATTTGTTTTTAACTATACATTTTTTATATAAATTGAATATTCATTCCCTATGGGTTGGTAGTGATGTATCAATCACTTTGATAAGTATTTAAATGCAAGGATTATATTAATGGTAGATCAAAGTCTAAAAAGGAATTTGTATTTTCCTTAGCCAAGAATTGGTATATGCTCTATCCTAAGAATTGACATTTATATTTGACTACAATGTGCATTAACTCTTGATTTCCATAAAATAACCAGAACAAACTGAGAATCTCTTTCTGTTGTTTATAGTAGTAGATGAACCACACAAATCGCACTCAAAATATACTATTTCTATTGAAATAGTAAGCCTTGCATTGTAATATTAAGGCTTGTAGATGCACATGAAAGCAAACTTTCAAATCGATAAAGCTTATGGTTATTTGGACAAATTTTGGTGTTGGCATGCCTTATAAACCACTGCAATCTCACAATTGTTATGGATACCAAACACACACAATTTTACAATAAAAGATTACAAAATTACAAATATGTAGAAATAGAAAACATGAAACATTTTACCAATCCTACAAGAATCTAAATAAGCAAAAAATAAGGTTAAGTGAAATGAAAACTAGCACAAGTAAATTTGAACCTGAGATTCAACAACTTTGATGTCTGAAATTTGACACACATGTTTCTGTTATTTGACGACAACATTTGTTTTTAGCGTCGATGGGAATTCATTGGTTATTCGACACCATTTCAAACCTTGTGGATATTTCAACATCATATCATCATAAATTGGGAATTCTTTACTTGAATTAGCCATCGAAATTCCGATGACGAGACGTCGAATAATTGATAGATATCACTTCAATCCAACAACTAGATCTGTCATTTCTATTAACTCTTCGTTGGATTTCATGAGCTATGCATTGAAATTATGATGGCTTGTAGATGGCCTAAGCGTCGGAATTCTGATGACCTGAGGATGTTTTAAAAAAAAGTGAAGCACGACTTGTGAAATTCTTCATCTATTTCTAACCAGAGACCATTCTACAAAGGTAAGTATCCACTGCAACTCCAACGTTCTCTTCCTAATCTGTGATATGATATGATAGGATATGATATGGAACAAAGTTATGAGATATGTAATTTGTACAAGTACATCATCGGCGAATGAGGAAAGGAGCATTCCTGAAACAAAGCCTAGATGGAAACCAAAACAAGAACAGAGAAGCATATTAAAATCCAAATTCGATTCTGGCATGGTGAAACCCTCCAGAGATGAAATCAAAACAATAATATCTCAACTACAAGAGTTCGGAGAAGTTTAAGACTCTAATCTCTAATTTTATTGGTTCAATAACAGAAAGTACAGATCCAAGCAAAGGCATGAACACCATCTTCATCCTATAGAGAGATCTAAATCTAGCACAGAGAAGAATACGGATAATCAGTCTAAAGCAATCATAACCGTTGCTAATGCAACAATAGATTCGTTGCACAACAATGGCGATTCTTACTCCTCTTATGTGTCAGCTTCTCCATTTTCCACACATCAGTAATATTTTCATGTGCAAGTGAATGAAGAAATGAGTAATGATAAATGCAGTTACATGCCTCCAATGGCATCTGTTGCAAGAGGAGGAGGTATATTTAATCGTGAAGGTATATGCGCTAACACCAATAGAATCATATTATTTTCTTGTCTACACTTGAAAATGCCTCCTGTATAACCTCATATTCTTAGACTACTTCAAGATATACTAACTATATATATACCTACAACATTTACTTGTGATTGTATGTATATCAATGCACAACACTGACAAGCACAAGGATCTCAAAAGGTCAATGATATACTGGGATGGGAGCTATTACTGTTTATGTGACATCATATATTTCAAATAGGTATTAGGGTATTAGTGTTTATGTGACAGGATATATATTAAAATGAGTGGAGGAGTAGGGTAGAGGGAAATTCTATCATAAATCAATTGCAAGGTGTCAATCAAACATCATACTTGCATGTTTTCTTTAATCATTTCCAACCATTACTCTATGGTAAAGCTACAGTAGTGCAAAATATCAACTTGAGAGATGGTAAAACCTTCTCAAATTTATGTTGTAATTCATGAGATTCTATAATGTTTCAGTCTATACACCTTTTTGGATGCATCTCATTAGAAGTCAGAACCCTAACAAATGAGTGAATCAAAGGAATGAATCCTAGTTACAAAGATTGAAGAATTCCAATCTAGAATAATATGACAGGAATAATATGAAACACTTAGAATTCAATAGTTTGGAAAATGTTCAAATGCATCAAAATATAACAACCTAGGTGTTGAATATAGTGAACTAGTGTTCTTCTAAATATCCCAAGGGGGTGAGGTGAGATAACAAGGCCATCAAATTTTTTTACTCCCCCAACACTCTTGTTCTAATCTAATCATGTATCTTAGCTTAATGAATCAAACATAGAGATGGATCACCTTACCTGCATAGAAGAACTAGCTCAGCGGCTCTTGAAAAAATTACAAAGACAAGGATTTACCCTTGGAAGTAAGGAAAAAATGTTGCACTCATATATCCTATGGGGAGCGAGCATAAGGATAAAAACAAATGAGGTAGCACAAATGAAGAAGAAAAAAGGTGGAGAGAAAATAGAAGCTAGTGGATATTGATAAACATAAGCCAATACTTGAGGGTTCCAAAAATTGCTTGATGTCTCTAAAGATTTTGAAAAAACAAGGGTTTACTACTAAGTAATGCAGAGCACTACACTCCAATATGTAAAGCAGAGAACAATTGCAGAAGGATACCAACAAAAGAGAGTGCAATTGATTGCAAAATTCATACTGTGAATACCAACTGATGGAGCATAGGGGATGACTCCTAGACAGAGAATATGATGGTTGATGGTTCTTGTGCATACAAGTCCCTTTCCAGCTACAGGAGGGAGAGGCTATCAAAAATATGGATCCATCAATTTTTCCATGACAATTTGAATTAATTTAGAAAAGGGGGTTTCTCAGAGGAATTCCTCAGACCATGCTTGCCAGAGAAAGTAACAGACCATATCATCTAATTAGTTATCACCTTGGGATTTTTTATATAGAAAACAAGAATAAAAAGAGGCCATCATCATATGGAACTTACAAATAACTTGGTGTGGGAGGTGGAAGTTGTCTTCAAAAGGAAAAGGAAAAAAAAAACAAGCATGACACTTAATCTCACACAACTAATTAGACATACTGATAAGAGCTACAATGTGACAGCTTTAACATTCTATTCAAAACCTTGCATTCAAATAGAAAGGAAGTAAATATTTCTTAGAGAGTTGCAAGCATCTAAACAATTGTTAGGAAAGTTCCCACCAACAAATTTGGAGGTGTATAGATAGAGCCTGATTTTCACTCAAAACAGTAAAGAGTGCATGCAAAGAACCAATGTGCATCACACTGCTAGCAAAACAAATTAAGGATAATCTCTGCACTCATATGGACACATGCAACAACAAATGAAAAATGAGATGATAGGAATAGTCCACCAATATTCACTTAACAATAGAACTAAAATGCACTGCACCATAATGTGATAACAAGTGATGGAAAATATTATAGTGGTGCCAGCTTGCAGGTAAAGGTTAGTCCATCTTATCATTTCTAATCGTCAGTCATCTTAGCATATTGTATGTTCTAGAAACTAGATAGTTTTCCTTGGGTTTAGCTACATCCATTTTGTGTACATCAATTTATTTAAGTAGCAACTGCTTTCTCTCAGTTGAATACACAACTTTGTAAAGATCCAGAATTGATGGAAACACCCTCATTTCGACCCATTTTTATTTGTTTACCTGAATATTTGTTTCTGCAAGTATGGTTTCCCTGTGAAGAATACATTTTGGCAAAAACAAATAAATTATGGAGAGAGAAATATATGTGAAGAAGAGCAAGAGAGACCCATATTTGATGGCCTTAGCTTTGACACAAATATAAGACAAACAAAAATACAACAAATAAAAGACTAAAACAAGGAAAGAACAAATGAAATTAAAATACCTGAAGCACTGAAAAAATGAAATTAAAATACTATTTGCATAGAATGAAAAACTAAATTTCACAATAAATGAGCTTCAAATGATTCTAACAATGATTTTTCACATGTTTAAATGTGTCAACACGAGTAGGGAAGATAATCATGAGCCCATTCTATAGTTAATATTAGACGCAAGGAAATATTGTAACCTTCAACTGTACTGATATAACCATTAAAGAGAGCTCATGTACTAATAAAACATTAAATTTGATATTTACTATTTCCCCTATAAAAGATAACTTGAAACCATCAATATGACATTAACAAAAACTGTCCCAAAAAAGAATACTTTGCACCAGATCCATTTACCAATAATTGTGACAAAAATAGGATCTTCTAGCTAGCCCTTCATGAAAAAAGAACTCCAAAATGAAAAATGCATGAGATGCATATGATGACACATGGATTTCTATTGCTACAAGAATATTCTATATTGCTACAATTACTAACCACCTTTAAAATCTTTGTTGCAATAGTTTCTAGAACATGGGGATGGGTGTCTAGAACTATTAGATAAGATAAGATAATTTTATTAAAGTCCAACAAATGATCACAAAAGAAATCTAATGGGACTTCTGAGTACACATGTTGATACATATTGGGAGCCCAAACGATAGCCCCTAAATAAAGAAAGACGCAGAAAATAAAATAAACCGAGGTACTAGTTTACTGTATAAATATCAACTTATAATAATTCTTGAATTGTTTTGTTTTATCACACCTTCCTTTCCATAATTCAATCTGCCAATCCCCCCTATCACATGCACCATGATGTTTTTCATTTCAGAACCATATAATTTCTGTCAGTTTCTTCCATATCCTCCCTTCTCTTCATTGGTTTCATTTTCAACATTTCCTCTCACTCATCAGTTACTTCTTGGATTTTATCGTTTTTTGTAAACTGTACTTTCTCTGTAGAATCCTTTAAGCTTTCATCAATACATGATTTGGATTTCCCGTCACTACTCTCTAACATAAAGTCCTCTTTCTCTATACCTTTATCATCATACTCCTCACATATCTCTTCCACTGCCTGAGTAAAGTCATTTTTAACCTTTCCTCGACATTTGGCTGACAACTTATTTTTCAACTCAGAGGTGAATGCCTGAACGTCAGTAGCAGCTCAGAAACCACTACAAATGAAGCAATAAAAAATGAAATCAATAAACAAAAACCTACTTCTACTTGTAAAATCAAAACCAAATTCTATATTTTGAAGATCAAGGTGACCAACTTGACATGCTAGAGACCACCGATAAGCTTATTTGACCAAAGTAAAACCAAAGGAATTTATCCAGCAAGTTTGGATAATTTTCTTCGAATGAATGTACTGCTATGTTCAAATTTCCCTCTTATCACACTGACTGTTTAAGTGGTATGGAAGGGTTTCAAGATTCATGCAATTACTCTTAACTCTATGGATATATCTCTGTTGTAGAGTACACCCTCTCTAGAAGTCTGATTTCTTCCTTGTTCACTGTCAATATCGAGTATATGTTTTTAAAAATACTTTGCATACACTGGGTTGTAATGGACTGTAAGTAATTTGGTCTATGACTTTGACAAACAGTTGTAGTGTATATTGTTGAATGTAGCACTAGTTGTTCAATCCTTATGATGATTTTCCTTACATGGTTTAGAAGGAAGTTCTTGTAGTATATGTAACATTTACCATCCACAACATTTAATCTTGCAAAATAAAATGCTACAGTGATAATATAAAGCATAAATCATACTTTTAATGCCAAATTTCCAGATCTGGATTTTACTCAAAAATAAGGTGAATACATGCCTGGAAAATTCGATGCACTAACAACAATGGAAAAAGGTGTCCTCCACGACTTCAACTTTATCCTTGGTCTTGCAAAAACTGGGCATACTTCAATGAACAAATATAAAATGTTGTAGATGCCTTTCAGTAGATAATATTGAGTGGATTTGGTAGATATAAGACCTCACACAAGCAAAATAGGAATCAAAATGAATATTTAATTCTAGTAAAGATATATAACACAAGAGATAGCTCCATAAAATGCCCAGCAAAAATAGATACTTCCCACACACACTATAACACAAGTTTCTCCTTCTATGACTTCTACAGCAGAAATATCATATTTTTCTTGGCCACGCCCTTCAACAAATGTGTGAATCTATGCTATTGAACACTATACTGTACTATGGCAGCTAGTTCAAGGTTTCAAAAGATGTCTTGGGCTTCAACCCCAACAAGAAAGCTCTAATTCTTTTGGACTAGCAACTAATAAATATACTAGTTGTGTCGTGAGCTTAGGAACACCCTGCGCTGCAAATACCTACATATTTAATCCATTATTATTTTACTAGCCCTATTTACTATACCAAGCTAGTGTCCATAGATGTTGGTTATATAGACGCTTACTAGAGGACGGAGGGTAAGCAAAGGAATTCATTTCCTTCTCTTCTGATGGTTGTGCCCTTCCTTCAACAGTGAATACAACCCGTCCTCCCTTTCTCCTTGAATTTGATGACACAATTGCACAAGAGGAATAATCTTCTCCTCTAGAAAAAGAGCCCTATATTGTGCACTGTAGATTCATCTTACAAACTATGATCCAACAGAGGGACATGATTCCATCCAGAATAATACCTTACGATCCAGTGGCTTTTGTACCGAGATTAAAATACAAACCACCATTTCTACAATGGCACAAAAACTTACCTTGGAAGCGCCATTGCCACCCGCTGCCATATTCAAACAGGAATACCCGCAGATAGAGATTGAGTTTACCGGGAGACAACATATTATATAATTATGGGGACATCGAAAATACGGCAACAAGCCTGGTTGAAAAACCGACAACCATGAAGGTTTAAAAACCAACGATGCTTCAATATTTCAAAACCAAATCGGACAAAACAATACTTTTCATCATTGCAATCCGACAAAAAATCACGTTCCATTAGATGTCGTCGGATTTTGGGCTCAAATCCTGTTGTGTAAGCACTAAGTTAACACACTTAATCATAATTGTTTTACAAGACTTTTCTAAAGCTCATCATTAGTAACACCACACAATGACACAAAGAATGACTGCAATCAAGGAGTCTAGAGTGTAAGGTATTTCCTGTATATTAATATTATGTTCGATCCAAATCCATTGGACATGAAGTGCATTGTTGGCAGTATATCTTGGCTATGCCCTTTGTTGGAGATTTCCCCCCGAATTAATTTCGGTTGATACTTGATAGCACTTTGTTCCATATTTCATAGATTGGGACTCTAATTATCTTTCAATTTTTCTCTTTGTAGAAAAAATGTTTGGATAATTTAGTGAAGAATTACGCTTCACAACAATATCCACTATAAATATCTCTGAAATGTTTGTTTTCAAGATAATTTATTTATATATAGCTACCAAGTGCACCATAGACATCATGGAATGTTTTTTCTATCAGTGTAACACTAATAGAATGTGTCTACCACTCATTTCCTTCATATCAAAACATTTGTCACAATCTTGGAAGAACCAGAATTCTCCTTCTTGCTTGACCTTTGCAGTTTCACAACTACATAATGTTTAATATTTACTTGCCATCCTTCTACCTATTTCAAGATTTTCTACCTCTTCCCCTGAGCTTCTCATCTTGTCACTCGATTACTTCTACATCTCGCTAATTCAAAATATAACATTTTCAAGTTAATACAATTAGTAACGTCTTTTTCACTTGTAGGTGTTGGGTAAAAATAAGCACAATTCCATGATTAAAGTATTTTCAATCTCTTTATCCCACTTTTTTTGCAGGGACATAAATCATAGAAAACTCACCCAATTTGCAGGTAGGTAATTAATTATTCACGTGATTTTGTACTTAAAATCCTTAAAGTTTACCCTTCTTTGTTCTTCCCCGCAAAATTGGTAGTTTCTTTGTGATGTATTCAAGGTACAACCCTACGTCTACACCTTGGTCAAACTTTAGCCCACGCACTTTCTTTTGGTATTTTTAACAAAAACATCAATTTGATTTGATTTTCTTCCTTTTCAGCCATTTCACCTCCAACAACAACTCATTTTCAACTATTTCACCCTCTAACAACAACCTATTGGCGTATTATTCCACCTTAATGGGGTAATTGCTAGTTATTAATGTTTTTGGAACTGGGTGTGATTATAGTCTTTAAAAAGCCATTTTGATATAAAATAGTAGGACACTATACATTATTATCCCCTATTGTGATTAATTATATGAATTGTACTTTTTTATTCTAATGGAATAACAAAAGTACAATTTTTTCTCCTTTAAAATAAATATTCATTAAAATTTTATTTTCTATAAATATTTATTTTTATTTATTTTTAAATTAAAAAGAGTTTTTCTATTCTTTTAAAATACAGTCTTTTACATAATATACAAAAATATAAACTCTCGGGATTTGTCCCTTCCCTATTACGGGCAACCATCTTTCCTTCAACTACATCCACCCGTGTTTCCATAATTCCATTCTCTGTCATCATGCGATGGATGCCATTATTCTGGTTCGCACGTGGCTGGACAACCTACTTGGGCCAATAAATATTAATGTTTCAGAAAATATAAATAAATGATTTTAATAAATGAATAGATTACAATAACTTAATTCAATAAAAACAATTATATTAAATAATTTATTTCTTAAACTATTTTATTTATACAATTTTACTTTAATATAAATTAAAATTTACAATTTACAATTTACAATTAAAAATATTAATAAAATATAATGCATATAAATAATACATATACAAATTGTAGCTAATTTCCACATGTACATTCATTAATATGGATTAGTTATTGTTAAAGTTACAACATCATGAGTCATCGTCCAAGTCAATCTTGTCCACCATGATTGAGCCTCATGTGTTGAGGTAGTGCCTTAGGGAGCTTGAGTTGGACTCAAGAAACTTGGACTAGAATCTTGAGTAGGACTCAAGATTGAATAAGACTTATGTGTAAAGGTTAAGCCTCATGTGTTGAGGTAATGCTTTTTATGTCAAAGTGATGGTGTTGTAGTCTTGTTTTTCAAGACTAAGGTCTTTTGTGTCCAGAAAAATCCTCATGTGTTGAGGTGGTGCCTCATGTGTTGAGGTAGTGATTTGCAAGTCGAGGCATGAATGGTGTGTGACACACTACGAACCATGGTATTATAGGTGGGTAAGCTATTGAGGCTCCTCTAGAGACTGGACACCACTAGAATGAATTACTTTAGCATATGCCCACTTGGAATGATAGTATAATGAGATGATTATATTATTGGAAAAATATCCTTAGTATATTTGATATGATAAATAAATTAAAATTGGCACAAGTGGACCATGCAGATAAGAAAATATAGAAAGATAAGACATGATAATATAAGAGAGGACTCAAATTACTCACTTTAGTGATGTTAACAAGAAAGACTCTAGTTAAATAAGAGAGAATAGTTAAATAAGAGAGAACTTGAATTGTTAACTTTAGTGATGTTAACAAGAAATACTTCAGTTAAAGAAGAGAGAACTTGAATTCTTACTTAAGCGATGTTAACAAGAAACACTTCAGTTAAATAAGAGAGAACTCAAATTGTTCACTTTAGTGATGTCAACAAGAAAAATTTAGTGTTTGCATGATGACACTTGAGATATATGGAGCATTAAAGAGGCAAATTAGTTCTATAGAGTGGATTTAATTCCAAGTTAGGAAGAAGAAAATATAGACATGTCCATCTTCGGAGGTGATTACAATCAATATCTACAAATAATGTTCTATAAGAGAAGGTAGTTCCTAGAGTTGGCCATAGGAATAGGGTTTACTGATAGTTGTGTGATATAGAAGGATTGATCCATTTCTAGGATTGGGATGGAAATTGGATATATGGGGAAATATTTAAGCTCAATGACATGTAGATTTCCAAATTCTTGTGACTGTTGTTGCGCACTTGCACTAAATCTATGGCCCACTATTATAGTTTTTGATGACTTAGATAATTTTCTAGGATAATGTTATTTTATTGAGAAAGAATCATTCACCACGTTAAGATAGAAGTCATTATTTTGTGTTATGGATTTGCATATATTAAACTACTTGGGTGACTATTCTCACAACAAAAAATAGTCACAAAAGAGTGAGAGGAAGCAATACTATGTCTCTATATCAACTCTATGTATAGATCTATGTATAGATCTATGTATGCATGCTTTTAAAATCCATGTACATAATTGCTAGAGGAGGAAAATAAAACACCTAGAACTAGGGATTTTCCAAGTATTGAATTTTGTGGATGAAGAAAAGAACCCTAGATAGGTTGAAATGGAATACAACAACATAATGGTTGGGTGGGAGGGCAACAAAGTCTGAGATCTTGAGAAAAATAAATGCAAGAGTGGTGTATATTGAGGTTCTAGGAGTGAAATTTTCTAATACCAAATGATAAGGCTTGAGGATCCTTATCTAAAAAATCCATAAACAAACCTAAAATAACTAGAACAATGGAGAGAAAAAAACACAACAATAGAAAACCTAAAACATACTACTCGATTATTCACTATCCCAAAAGGCCTTCTTATAGTTTTGGAATGCATCAAATTTAAATTAACTACTCAACAAAACATTATAATATAATGTGCACATATTATGAACGTTTAAAATTAGGAAATAATAAAAATGCAACTAAACTAACCAACACTAACTAAAATATGGCAAGAGAGGACACGCCTTCCCAAATGCACCCATGTTCCTTATCACTCCTTTAGGAATTCCACTCATGTATAAAGGTATATGAAATTATTGATTATTGTTGTTGTTGTCATCATCATCATTATCCATGATTCACAAATAAACTCATTAGGCAATATATTTATGAAATAAAAACATTTCGATACAAAATTACATTTTTAATATTCATCAAATATTAAGATTAATTTTTTGCAAAACCATTGTGTAATTTTTTAATAGAAACAATGTTTAAAACTCATTAGTGTGCCTATTTTTATAAGAGCACATCATTAACATTGCACTGTAATATGTTTGAGTGCACTTGGAAATACAAACAACCAAGAGTATGTAATGTCCCCAAATTTGTCCATGGACCACAATTGCCTAGGTCACCTAGACTTGTTCATGTTTATTCACCTAGGTGGTGATTTCGGTTGATTATTTGCTAAATATAATGTCCAAAGTTGGAAATATTACAATATTGTAGCAAATTGGACAAGGTGGGGCCACGTGAAGGAGAAAATTTCCAATTTGAGTTGTAAGTGGAAAGTAATATTGAATTGGAAATTATTGGTCACAAATCTTATGCATAAATTGATTTGATCCTCAAAGGTATTATTTGTACACATTTGATATGCACAAGTTATGTTTGTCCACAAACGTGAGATAATTGTCATCCAATGGTTGAATGAGTCAAAGATGTGCCAAGGAGGGTAGCTGATGCTGATCAAATGTTGGAATGGGTCAAATAGGTGCCAAAGAGGAGAGTTGGACCCATTCGAGGTGTCTTTTCCATAAAATTAGGGACTTATATAAAACATGGAAAGAAAGTGGATAACCAATAAGGAAAGTGCACAAACTCCAATTTTGGTTAACCAAGTCTCCTTAAAATGGGGATGGAGTCAAAGGAGTTGAAGGGTGCAATTTAGGATGGAAGTGGACCACTTGGAAATAATCATTATTTTAGTGGATGGTTTGGGATGTTCCATGGTTTTTTCTCCTAGTATTGACTAAGTGGACATACACATTTTGTGGTTTTTATTAGCCCACGGTTTTGGGACCTAGTATTGGAAACAAGTAAAAGTTCCAAGTTAAAAAGAGAAGTATTTCACAAAAGAAAATGTTATATTCAATACTATTTAGATCTCATATTAATCTCATATTAAGAGATTAATATACTTGTTTTTTGGGTGATGCTCTCCTTGCATACCAGGAGGGTGATGATCCCCTTAATAATTGTGTAACTAGTGTAAATATTAGGAATTTCGATTGGTGAAAAGTTGGACAACCCTTTTATATCATTGTGGATTATCTATAGGAATTCCTTTTTATCTTCGTATTCTACCACTTCCATAAATTTTTGCTCATAATCTATATACCTCCAGTTGATCAATTCCAGGCGTTTTACAATAGAAATTTGATTGTATTGAGTAATGAAAGTTGTAATGCTCTCTAATATCCATGGAAACTATAAATGATGTATGAAAATATAATAATCAGGCCCAAAAATTTCATTAAAATATATTTTATTTATTTTTTCTGCAATTTATCTTCGTATTCTACACTTTCTCTCTCCTTTGCATAAAATTCAATGGAAAATTTGACCAATTTTCAATTCTGATGTAGCATACTAACTTTCACTTATCCAAATTAGATTCTATAAGTTTTTACAGGTAGGTAATAAAATATGGGACCATAAAATACCATCATATATGAAACTAGTGGGGTTTATGTAGCGTTTGAGTCGAGTTGGAAATCACCTAACTAAGTTATCCTAGATTCCTAGTTTTTTTTCTAGTGTCCAAAAATTACAAAAATGCTTACAAAAGCAAGAAACAAGCATCTAATAGTGCATATTGGGACTTAGTTTCATACTAGATACATCCATAGCGCACCATAATCCATTGGTTTTCCACATAATTCTTGGGGTTATTGCCTTGTAGCCTTTGATTTCCAAAGCCTAGGCTTCCTAGGCATGATGCACCCAAAAAATGTGCCTCTGTTGAAGTAGGTGTATATTTATTAGTCATGGGAGTATTATGAATTTTTTTGGGACCCTAAATAACCATAAGAATAGAAATTAGTAACCTTCCATCTCCATTACAATCAACTTTAAAATTTTCCACTTTTCCTAGCTAAAAACCAAGATTTCCTCCTAGTTCCAATTTGCCAATTTCGAGATAGTCATAGAGTGGGTCAAGGTTTCATGCAAAGTGTTTGTAAAAATTACTAAATCATACCTGCATAAATTAGAGGTCCATTCCTTCATATCATAATTGAACCTTGACATAACAGAGACCTCAAATCATTCTTTGCGAGCTAAATCATCTTCCCAATTGTTTTCTTGTGTCTAGTATGAAGGAAATCACCTAGTTTTGGGGAATTTTATTCTTTGAATATTTGATTGAGTTGATATCTCTAATTTTCATATTGGGGATATTACAGAGTACAAACAATTCAAAATTTTACACAAAAATAACCCTATAGAGGAAAACCAAAACACTATAGTTATTATCATTCCTAAACCTATTACATGTAGGATATACTTCAATCCTACTGAGTTTATGACTATAATGCGTAACATACTGATCTAAAATAAAAATAAATCTAAAAATCATAACAAAAACTAATTATGTTCAAACACATGACCAATGTGGACCTCCTCAATAAATATATCTTTCCTACAAGAACCAGGATGACCAAATGTTCCATGTTTATCTATCAAGACTGCTTCCAAATGCTACGCAATGTTGTTTCCAATTACTTGGTCCTTTTTCGAGTCAATGAAGGCTGGATAAATCCCTACCATTAATTGGTGGCTTTGATCAAATTCTAATATCATGTTATATTGCATCCCAATTTTCATCACCACATTATTAGCTTTAGTACTCTGTTCCCCATGTTGAATTTCCAATGCATCCTACTTAGATTCTTTATTTTCTACAAGACAACTTAAATACTCAAAATCTCACCTCATGTCATTTATTTGATGGGATTAATGTCTTAATATAATATTAATATCATAGTTACTTGTATCACCATTTTCCCTAGAAATTAGTGGCCCACAAATTATAATATCCTAGATTGAGGACTACCTCAAACTCTTGACTTCTAGATTTTAATATTTCCATCCAAAGGTCATTCCAAAGATTGAAACAAGTGAGTGAAAAAAAAACATTAAATAATTAAAGTTTGGTGTACTCTTCCAACTTAGAGTACCTATGAACTCTCAACAGATAGGACTAGTCCCTCAACAACCAGATAAACCAAAATAAATACCAAGAGGTTATAGAATCTTGTTGCATCAATAAAAATAGACCTAGTAATTGAAACATCAATTGTAGCCAATGATACAAGTCCCATAATATACAAAAGGAATAAACTGAATGTTGAATCAAGAAACCAAAACCACTTACCCATGTCCTAAGTGTGGTTAAGGATGAGAATCCCACCTAAGTGTGCATTTATATTACCAATAGGTAACACATTCCGTGTTGAGCCTCCATACCCTATTATAATCATTCCATTTTCGAAGCTAAGATCATGACATAAGAGAACATGATTTCACCATAAAATCATGAAGTAGAAAAACACCCTATTACACCAAAAAGTGACTCATTATCACACTTGTAAGTTGCATCACCATGGTTTCAAGCTGCCATAAATTCACATACAAACTAGACTATATGAGCGTATGTTAGGTTAATGGAAGCACACTAGAAGGATATAGTAACTCCCTGAAACTTCACCCCTAGACACCTATATACTACCCACCTTGTTTTTCCATACAAATTGCATATAACTTTCAAAGGTTTTAGTACTATGGAAATTATACCCATGTTGATATATATGCTAGGGTAACCAAAACCTTTTAGGGGTACCCCAATTTTGGAGGAGGACCCCTTTGTCCAATAATGTTGCATAGTTCACCTTAAATCAACATTGGAATTGTTTGTTCTTTAAATGTGGAGAATAAATTGAATCATAAGAGGCAAGAAGATTATGAATACTTTGCAACATTTTAGGTAGAACTATGCCATGTTTCCCTGCCCTTTCTTTCTAATCCTATAACAAAAGAACAATTACCTAACATCGAGGATAACTTGATTTACTGAGACTGTAGAAGACTAATCCCAATATATAAAGCATGAATATTAACCTAGTTATTGGTTACTACTCCAACACCCCAAGTGAAGGTCAATATTTGATTTCCATAAGTACATGATAAAGGACACCCCCATTCCTACCACTATTGGGAAAATTTAATTTGTTAATTTTAACTTACCTATGCTTTTTTATGTACTATAGCACCTCACAAGATGCATCCATTCAATTAAGCGCATAATGACATGTATTGGAAAAGTCCATTTATTAATTTAATGTGTTGGCGCACTTAAGATGTAACGGAGCAATGCTAATTGTGCATTAGTACATTCAAGAGGACATTGTCGAGTGTGGGAAAATTAAATTTAATTGAACATTGTGCTTAAGATGTATTGGAGTACATCAACAAGCATGGGAAAATTTAATTTATTGAATTAACTCAATAGTGCAGTGATTATGTATTAGTGATTTGATAATGATGCATTTTGTAAAAGCATCAAAGCTCCATATGAGCCAAATATATGGGATGCAATGTGTGTATATATATTTTTAATGAAAATGTGAAAAAAATAAATTTAAATTCAAATTTCAAAATTTAAATCACTATAATTGTAAATTAAGGGATACCTATCAATTTAGTTGGTCTCTTCTCGACCAAGGAGACATGGTTGCTACATAGAGAAAAAAGAAAAAATTGGTATTGTTTGCAAAATTCTAAAATGAACCAAATCCATCATGAAAGTGAAGGAATCGATAACTTTGACAAGTAACAATAGAACTACACAATGACAAGGTCATAGGTAGATAGTGATCACTATTGCTTGTATGGCTTGAAACACCAAAGAAAGTTACAAACACAATTATTG
This sequence comes from Pseudotsuga menziesii, assembly GCA_001517045.1. Classification (NCBI taxonomy): domain Eukaryota; kingdom Viridiplantae; phylum Streptophyta; class Pinopsida; order Pinales; family Pinaceae; genus Pseudotsuga; species Pseudotsuga menziesii. The sequence goes on along the minus strand of LPNX010569716.1, from coordinate 132,223 downwards.
TTTGGTTGAAAAACAATTTAACCCAATTGTGGTGTGCTTGATATCCTAAAGCATCTATGTGTTTACATGTATCATGTGCACCACTAATATTAATTATTTTTTGAAATCCAATATTTTATTACAAGTGCATACAATTCAACTTTGGTGCACATCAATGCTAAGAAGAAGTTAGAGCACTAGCCTCAATTGTGTATTTATAGGGCATACCAGTAACATTTCGTTAATTATCCTTTAAAACTGCTTTTAATTCAATATAACCTAATTTGATGCACCATATATCTTGATGTATTGTTGTACTTATAGGTGTAGGACAGATCAGTAATATTTTAGATTTTTTTTAAATCAATATTTTATTACAAGTGTGTGCAACCTAATGTTGGTGTGCGTGCAACCTAATGTGTAGGTATAAGGTGCAGTGGTGATATTTATTTTATTATTCTTAGTATCGATATTCTAATGCAAAATATTTAACCTTATCCAGTGTGCCATATAGCATGATGCACTAGTGCATGTAGAGCTAAAATATGTACCAAATACAGTTTTTTAATTATTTTAAATGAATGTTTTATTACATATAACTACAACCTAACATCAATTTGTGGGTTTGTGTCTACACTAATATGATTGTTAAGTTAATGCATTGGTATGATAAATATGGTTGAAATTCACATAATTAAGAACATTTACTAAAACCTATCTTCTCACATACCTTTGCTAGAAACCATTAAAGTTCTGGCTCAATGTGAGATTTGACTTTCTCTATTACCTAATATATATGGAAAGGTTCCCACAAGATTAGAAAACTCATTAAAATATATAGTGTCAAGGACTTCATACAAGATAAAGATATTGAACTTCTAACAATTAATATACTTTAACTTTGGATTTTAAAAAACACAAAAAAACTATAAACTTCTCATTGTTTAATAATTACAAGATTAAGATATACTTATACAAGTTCTTTTTGATAATTTTAAATAAATACTATTTTTTAAAATATTGTCCATTTATGGGGAAGTTGTAAGAGCACGTGGCCTCTAATACAATTAAAGAAGCGAGACCTAATACTTATAGTAATAATCAATAAACCCTAACATATCATAGTATTTTGAAACTCAATCACTAACAAACTCATTAATTAACTCCATGGTCTCATCAATGATTATATTAGGGTCAGGTTATGAGTAGAAAAATAAAATTTGTAAAATAAGTTTTTTTAAACCATAAATATCCTTGCACCCAACAACTATTCCATACACGTTAATATAAATTGCGGTATCTTTAATAAAATCATTCCCAAGGTCAATAAATGTGCTTGAGCTTACTTAAAAAATAAAACTTACGACCTAAATATGTCATGCCCCACGTTATATCAATCTTGTTTTTTGTTTTTTTCTAATTTGTTTTATACTTGCATTTGCATCAAGAGGTGTAAAAAAACGTCTCGAGAGTAAAAATATTATGTCTTTTTGCAAGCAAATCTTTGTTTTTTACCTTGGGAGAGTGCATATTAATATCGGGTTTTGAAATGTTAGGTTAAGACATTTATAATTGAGTTTTTTGGGGGTTTCGATCTTGGATTATAAAGTGTGTAACAAATAATAAAAAATAATTGACAGTGAGTTTAGGTTAAGACATTTATAATTGAGTTTTTTGAATGCTTAATATTAAAAATCTTATTAGCAATGTTAGTTGGTTAAGGTCTGTTTATTTCTATAGTTGTGCTTAATTTATGGTTAATCTATTTGAAAAGAGTGCTTGCTTATAAGAGCAATCTTAATAGTATATGGTTAAACTATGGGTTCTTTTACATTGTTAATAATTCAATTACATTTCAGGATCATTTGGACTCTCGATCCAAATCTATGAAAACAAAATTTAAAGCAATTCTGTGAACCAAACATTAGTGACTCTCAATGAATTTGTTTAAGAAATTATTTCAAGCTCTGTTTGTTTAATTAGCGTGTTTTTGTTAGTACTTAAGAGAAGAATGGTAATTATTTCAAGTTTTATTTGTTTCATTTAATCCATTCTTTGTTTAACCCCCTTTTAATGTTGTATGAAACAGTTAAAAATGATTACAACTCTTGGCATTTGTTTTTAATTTTTTTAAGACTATCATTAGTTGGGTAGTTATTAGGGAGGTGTTTGTTCATGAAATATGTTACAAGCAGGGGTTATAAAACTTTAAAAATTACGAATGTGTCTATTCTATAACTACCAATGTGTAAGTACAGATCCCATGTCATTATGATACAGGAGCCCAAATTTTCCATACAAAGATTACTTGGTAAGACTCTTCGTAAATCTTAAAGGGTTTTATTAAGATTTTATTTGATTATTGGGATACCTTAACTTACCCAATTTCCAAAAATTTATGTTTGATTTCTTTGTTTTGAATGCAGAATGATGAATTTTTGTTTGGATTGTTTTAACATCCCGCAACCCGCAAATCCGCAACTTGCGGATTGCGGCAAACCTTTCATTTGATATTTCATTTTTCAAACCCGCATCCCGCATCCCGTAAATGTGGGGTGCGGGAGAATTTTTATGTGTTCATTTTAATCAACCCGCATCCCACTTCCCACAATGTGCAGAATGCGGATTGCGGAGTTCCTATTATTTTTGTTTGGTTTGTATCTGCCCGCAACCCACAGACTGCAAAATGCGGAATTGTGGGCTGTAGAGATAATTGAATCAAGTTTGTACTAATTTGCGTTCCTGCATCCTGCGACTCGCAAGTTGCGGAATGTGGGTTGCGGAACAATTAATAAACTTGCAATTTTTGTTTTGATCCCGCATCCCGCAAAGCTAATCCTGATGTATTTTGTCTTCGCGGTAAATTGCAAGATGATGCGTGTAAAAAATATATATAGGCTGGTCTTTTACAATTTATTTACCACTTTTTTACTGTTGTGAATTACTGCGGTGCGTGAATTTTCTCTGCGTTAATTTTACCAAGCAATTTTATCACAATCTAATTCGATTACAGGTTAGTATTTTGGTCATTTCTTCATTAAATTTATTACTGTAGTCAATCCTAAATTAGTTTTAATTTTCGCTTCACATTTTTTTTTCTTTTAAACACAGTTTTTCCAATTTGCAACAATGGCAAGATCTACTCACTACAAAAACCCGGAAAAGGATATGTTCACCAAGGATCCGAACTTTGGTATTTTCTCAAAGACCAGTGGCAGAATCACTGAAACTTACCAAATTGAATGGTTTAGGGTTTATGAAATTTTTGATAATGACAAATTTTCTGATACTCAAGACAACCAGTTGGCCTGCAAAAGAATCAGGGATTCTGAACTTCATTCTCTTGCTGCTAGACTTTCTATCCTCCCGTACAATGACGTGGTCAAATGGATAGTAGAACATGCGGACTCGAAATCCCATTGTTTGAACAATAGTAGAGGGTTAGAGATAGCCAATTTTCATCCCGAGGTATTTACAAAGGCATATGCCCTTAAACCGATAAGACAACCCCTTACTGCAGAGTTTGCACAAAGCTCCAAAAGTAGGTTCAATTTCGAAGAAATGTTAAAATCATGGATGCACCAACCTAAAATTCTCAAAGAGGTCTGACGAGCTTTACCCTGTTACCTGGTTCAAAGAACCTTATTCCTTATTCGCAGCTATGTTATGCAGATTGTATGGCCTTCCTAATTTTTTTGTGTTCAAGACTGAATGGGCTCCATCATGTTTTAGTAACTGGCAATTATTTCCCGTGGGCATCCATGTTGTCGCTAGAACTCAAAATTTCTATCCAAGGGTACCAGAAGGCCACTGCTAGAAAGAAACCCAATTTCTTCTTTTCATCCTTCATTTATGATGTATTGTCCATTGAGTTCGAATATCCTAATTTGGGATATTGGAAGTGGAGTTTTTCGGCTCCCCCGGTGCCCATTTATGATTCAGAACTGTGGGATACTAACTATGCACCCAGGTTCTATGATATATGTCAATACTTCCTTGGTGCCATCTATTTTTTAATATTCAAGAAGGAAGCTCCTGCATTTTCACCTGAAGCCACATGTTTGATTGGTACAATGGGTGACTGGTATGTTGGCTAGAATTTTTCGTACATCAGAATTTGGGGTAGCAACATTGTTCATATGCTTCCCAGAATTGTCCCTGGCAAGTTGGTTCTAGAAGAAATGGCTTTAAAAAGTGTCAATGATGGGGTTTACAGGAAGCAGATTGGCCCTAAGAAAAAAGCTTGGCCCAAATTCCCTTTACACCTTGGATCGCTGGTTATTCCAACTTCAACCTGGGCTGCAGTATTAGGTGAACAGATACAGTCTTTGAAGCTTGGTTTTGCCACCAATAAAAAACATGATCCTAAGGGATTCCTCGATGCCCACTTTAAGCAGTATCATATCAAAATTAATTATGTGCATGAGGAAATCCCCAACGATTCTATTTATCAGGGTGTTAGTACATTTTCTAAATTGTTGGGGAGAGCCAAAAGCAAGGATGAGGAAGCCCACATCTTGCAGCATCAAAAGGAACTGAAAGAGAGGATTCAGTGTTATAGGGTGGTGCAGATTGACGTTTTGGAGAAAGTAAGAAAGGACAGAGAACAAAAGGAAGCTGAAGCAATGAAAAATTCATCAGTGGCAATTTTTGTGGACAGAGACGAGGGAAAAGGTCTAATGGAAGACCTGCCAGATGTACCAGTTAGGGAGCAGATCAAAGCCTTAATAATTACGTCAATATAGTCAAAAGAGAAGCTGGAAATAATGACCTCTATGATGAATACTCAGGCAGTTTCAGCTCCTGTGACTGTTACTGATATCCCGGTGATTTCTGCAGTCAGTCAGCTAAGTGATACTGAAGAAATAGTTGAAAAAAAACCATTCAAAAGATTGAAGGTTAAAGCTTCTTCCTCCACAGGTCCTATTATCGATTTGGTTGATTCAGATTTAGAAGAAGAGGTGATAGCCTATGCACCTGTCACTAAAGTGGTGGATCAATATTTGCAATCATTAATATATTTGTTGGATGGTGATGGTAAGAAATATTCTATACATGTTTCTACAGTTTCGCAATCTTCATCTGTGTCTATTTGTTCATATTCAACATTGCTCCTTTCATCCATCCATACTTTATCTACCTTGTCTGCAGGAGGATGCATATCACCTGCACTGTCTGGATTGTATCAGGATTTGATATCTACACCTGAATATGTCACATGTGATATTGTGCAAATCCCCATTTCACTACCTGTTATTTCAGAAGCACCAATTTTCAAGATTCCTTTACACCTACCGTCAGTTACTCTGTCAAGATTGTCTCATAGTGAAAAGCTTTTGAGGTCTTTTTCACCACTTTCATCTATCAATCTCCACTTTCCATCTTCTGAATCTTCAACCACACTCTTGTCTTCAATTGTTCAAATAGATTATGTTCAAAACATTTCAGAAGCACCAATTGTGAAGATTCCCCTAGAGTTATCAACAGTTACTCCATCAACATTATCTGGTACTGAAAAGCTGTTGGTATCTTCGTCACCACTTTTAGCTCTCAATATCCACCTGTCATCTTCAGAATATTCAACCGCACTGCTCTCTTCTATTCCTGAAATATTCCTTGTTCAAAGTAATTTTCAAGCACCAATTTTCAAGATTCATGTAGATGTACCCTTCGTTACTTTGTCAACATCATCTAGTACTGAAGAGGATTTACTGTCTTCGTCACCACTTGTAGCTGTCAATCTACATTTTCCATCTTTCGAATCTTCAACGCTACTCTTGTCTTCCATCTCTGAAATAAGCCATGTTCAAAACATATCTCCTTTGAGTACTCACATTACCATGACTATGCCCGCTCCTATCATGAATCAAACATCCTCTTTAGTGTCTACAGTGTTTAGCACATCTGGATCCATTGATCCAAGAGATGAATTTGATGAAGAGATTGTTGTCTCTCTTGGAGAATATTATTATAGCAAACCTGATAAATTAGTGATCAGAAAGGGAAAAGAGAGGGGTAGGGATCAAACTGGGATGGAAATATATGTTTCTGAGCAAATACTTTAGACTCAACAGTCCGGTGACCCACAGGTAGATGCATCAAATAAAACTGTTGCTTTGGGTGCATTCACAGGTGCCAATATCCATGTTGTTAGCAATTTAAACAGGGAGTTTGACAGGAGGAAAGAAGAGATAACACAGTTGAAGGAATAACTTGAGAAGAGTAAAAGGGAACATGAGGGTCATGTTGTTGATCTTATGAAGACATCTAAGGATAAGTACAATGAACTATAGGTCAAAAGTGCCTTTCTTCAGGTTGAGATGCAAAATGAGAAGATCTCAAATGTTTCCTTTAGACAGAGGATAGCTTCACTTGAAAAGCAATGTGAAGATGCAACTGCAAGTGCAGGTTCCTATTTGTTCTCCGGGTTTTCACAAGAAGAATTTAAGTAGTTATCTATTAAGATAAATGAGTACCATTATGAGTTAATAACTGAGTTGTTTCACAGTTTAAATGATATTTATGAAACGTATAATGCTTTTGGTCAGATGCAGGGATAATTTTAGGGGTGAATTTTAGCCCAGTGGGCTATTTTTCCATGTTTTTCTCCCAAAAATGCAAAAATTCGCCATTTTGCATTTTTTGAAGCCCCTGTTTTGCCTAATTTTTATAGGGTAAACTTTTTTCACCCTAAAAATCACCAAATTATTATATAAACAATATAAAATCCTTGAAAATTAACATTTTTTTTTAAATATCGCCAATCATTTTATAATTGGCGTTTTAAGAATTGATAATATTCGCCAACATTTATACACTTTTAAATAAGTATGGTTCCTTAAAATCATCCCTGGTCAGATGGTCGTTGTAAATGAAGATCACGTGGAAAAGAGGGAGAAAGATTCAAAGGATTTGGATGAGATTGTAGACTGGCAAAGGTACATGAAGGACAAACCAAAAAAAATTATCATCCTTAGCAGCTTTCAGCTAAAGAAATTCATAGCAGTACTCCATGCTTGGCTTGATCTTAATGAGATGGTCGATGAGACTGTAAAAAAGGCACAAGCTGTGTGTGGAAGAAGATGGTATGCTATTGACAGTATCATGGAGGCTTTGTTTTTTCCCACAGTAAATTTTATTGAAAACGCCTGTCCTCCAAAATTGATGATCGAGCAGGTTGAATGACGGAGAGATGAAGCAAGTGAGAAAATCCAAGGGCTCAATCATATAACAATTGAGGATGTCGATTGCTTAATCAGACAACCGTTGGCTATTGAGGGAAAGGTCCACATTTACATTCGTATATCGCATAAGTTAGTTAAAAAAGAAATGGAGAATTATAGATGTGATGTTCAACTTGGTTTTGAATCAGCTAACTATCCCAACATTGAGGAATTGCTATGGATTTGGAGCAGATGGCGAGATTTCCTTGGATATTAGTTTTTATTTAGATTTTTCAATCAGAATTTGATGGAAATCTACTTTTTGTAATAATTATTTAATGGGTGGGTTTCACATGTAATAGCGACATTTTGGAAGGCAAAAATCTGGACAAGACTTTGGAAATACCTCTGTTTAATTGAGGTTTTGTAATTTTGTGAAAATCTATTCAATACAGTAATGATATTTTTTCATGTCTCTTTTTGTTTATTTGATTAAGTTTCCTTAATGAATAATGAGTTTTCTTATTTCAGATGATTCAATATTACTGTTAGTATTTTGTGATCAATTAGTACATTTATTCACAATCTTGTTAGTGACTCATGTACTGATAAGCTTTTAATGGAGCTTATTTTATTAAAATTTGTATCTATTTCTGCAAATGATTACACAGTAAATTCGATAATACATATGTTAATTTTTTAATTTATGCAAATCCATCCGAGTCTTTTATTCAATTTAATTTTTTATTCTATATGTTTTAAATGACATGCTCTCACAGGATTTTGTCCCTTGCTTTCAACTGTGTATGGATGGAAGATGGAAGGTCATAATCATCAGTGACATAGACTGTATTTAAAATATCATTACAAATATCAGTAAAACTGTTGTAATAAAACCATTTCATTTTTTTTAATTATTCTAAATAATGTGATTGATTTATTTTTTAAAGTTTATGAAATTCCCACATGCTCATGTATAAAATCATTATAATTTTTTCAAAGTATTCTAAATAATGAGATTGATTTTTTTTAAGAGTTTATGAAATTTCTACATATTTATATCTAATTTTTATTATTATTCAAGTTTAGTTTTTATTTAATTAATTTTAATTAATATATATATATATACACCTCGTCATGAAATAATATAAAGTATACCTAGCATAGTAGTTTTCTAAGTTCACAAGTAGCACAGATTCATGTTAATTGATCTCACCCAGCTTAGAATTCGTTGAGAATTAAAAGAGATATACAAACAGATGAGGGTAAAAATAAAAATAACGGTCAGGATCAGCTTTGCGGGATGCGAGATCCAAACAAAATTTGCAAGTTTATTAATTGTTCTGCAACCCTCATTCCGCAACTTGCGGGTTGTGGGAACGCAAAACAGTACAAAGTTTATTCAATTAGCTATGCATCCCGCATTCCACATTTTGCGGGATGCGGGTTGTGGGAAAACACAAACCAAACGAAAACAATAGGAACTCCGCAACCCGCATTCCGCACATTGCAAGATGTGGGATGCGGAGATAATTGAATAAAGTTTGTGCTATTTTGCGTTTCCGCATCCCGCAACCCGAAAGTTGCGGAATGCGGGTTGCGGAACAATTAATAAACTTGCAAATTTTGTTTTGATCTCGCATCCCACAAAGCTGATCCTGACCGTTATTTTTATTTTTACCCTCATCTGACGGTCTCTATTATTTCTCGGGAATTATAAATATGATAGTTTTGATTTATGATTTTTCACTGTTTTTACTGCTATAATTCGCTCTGCTGTGTGATTTTTACCTCAATATTTTACCTGGCAACTCTAACAGTGATTACTGCAGTTTCAGGTTGGTTACTAGGTTGTTGTCTTACATTTTGAATTGATTACTGTGCTTACTGTATAATTCAGTTTTTAACTTCTGGTATAAATATTCAAAAAATGACACATGGTGACATCCAAAACCCCCAGAATCACCAGAAACCTCCAGAAGGATATGTTCACTAGAGACCCAAACTTCGGTGTCTTTTCTAATACTAGCAGCCATGTCACTGAAACTTATCATTTACATTGGTCCGGGGTTTACTCAATTTTTGATAACAATGACCTCTCAGATTTCTAGAGTGACCAAACAGTTTATCAGAGAATTAGAGATTTTGGCTTGCATATGATCACTACCAGACCACCCATCCTACCTTATAATGATGCTTTGCAATGGATTATTGACCACGCAAATGTGAAAGACCGTTCTTTCAATACCAGTACCGGGTCTCAACTAGCCAATTTCCGCTCAGAAACTTTTGTCAGGATTTATGCTCTTAAAACTTATACCCAGCTTCTAGATGTAGATTTTGTTAACACCGCCAATTCCAAATTCAATTTCGACCAAATTATTAAATCTTAGATGACTAAACCCCGTAAACTTTCCAAGTGCAAAGACCAATTATACCCTGTCGAGTGGTTCAAAGAACCTTATTCCATGTTAGCCGCGATGTTGTGCAGGCTTTATGGCCTTCCCAACTGTTCTTTCTTCAAACAGGAATGAGCTCCGGTCGCTCATCACATTATTACCACAGATGAAGCTTTCCCTTTAGCCTCAATTTTGTCACTAGAACTTAAAAAAGCTATTCAAGAGTTCCGGAAAGCGACTGCTAAGGAAAAGCCCAACTTTTATCTCACTGCCTTCATTGTGGACGTTTTCTGTGCTGATTTCTATTACCCTAATTTGGGATGGATTTGGGAATTGTCGGCCCCGCCTATACATATTTATCATTTCGAGCTTTGGGATGGAAACTATGTGGTTAGGTTTTATGATATATGTGAAAGTTTCCTTGGGTGAGTATATTTTTTTATTTTCAATAAAGAAGACCCTACTTTCTCATCGAAAGAAAAATATCTCATAGCCACAATGGGAGACTGGTATGTGGGTGAATATTTCACCTACATCATTGTTTATGGCAGTAACGCAGCTCACATGTTGCCTAAATTTGTCCCAGACATGTTGGTCTTAGAAGAGATCTCATTTAAAACAATTACAGAAGGAATCTAGAAGAAATGTGTTGCACCAAAGAGAAAAGTTTGGCCCAGATTTCCTATTACACTTGGATCCTTCAGTGTTCCCTATTCTACTTGGGAATTGGAGCTGAGTGACCATATCATGTCACTTGAACTTGTTTTTTCATGCAAAAGACAACATGATCCTAAAGGCATTGTTGATTTACACCTAAAGCAAAATCATTTTAAAGCCAGTTATGTTCATGAGGAAACTCCTGATGATTTTATTTATCAGGGAGTGGATGCATTTTCTGAAGTTTTAGCAAGGGTGAAAAGCAAAGAAGAGAAAATCCATATTCTACAGTACCAAAAAGAGATTAGGAACAACGTAAAACATTTCAGGTCTATGGAATTGGACATCTTGGAAAGGATGTCAAAAGAAAAAGAAGAAAAGGAAGCTCGAGTTGCAACAAAAGAGGCTCTGGCATCTAAAACTACATCTATAGAAACCAGCTTGGGCTTGGATAAAGGGAAAGCCCCCATGATAGAAATTCCCCAGACATATGTGGAACAGTAGGTTAAAGACTATTTGCATACTCCAGAGCAGATAAAACAGACACTGAACAGGTTGAATTCAGCACTAGATACACAAGAAGTTGCAACATATCAGGTAGCTGAAATTGTCCAGGTAGCTACTGTGGTTGGAAAGACTCAACCTGAAAAGACTCAGGTTGAGGAAAAACTTGTTAAGAAGATAAAGATCTCCATTCCTGTTCCTACTATTGACCTAACTCATTTAGAGGAATAGGAGGGAAGAAGTTCTCTCGTGCCTGTTATTGTTGAGACAAGTAATGATTTCCAAAATCTCACCAATGGTAGCAATGGTAATCTTTCATCCTCTCTTCCTCCATCTCAAACTTCAAGTCACTCTGCTCCCTCTTCTTCTGCAATACTTCTTTCATCTATAATAGCATTATCCTCATTATCTGATGGTTCTTATGTAACACCTTTCATGAATAATCTTTATAAGGATGCTACGTGTCTACCTGAATCTATGATACCCATTTCTACAGATATACCTATTCCTACATCTGACGTATCTATAGTTGTCAAGACTCCATTGCATATCCCTTCAATCAGTTCATTGTCTTTATCGATAGCTGAGGAAACTTCAGCAGTCTCATCATCACCATCCAAGATCTCTACTGTGCAAGTTTCATTAGTTGAGACTACAATTCCTAACATCCCCTCAACTCATGAAGTCATTCCTGCTTAGAATATGAACCTTTCTCCATCTACTTCCTCTGTTACTATGACTATACCTTCTGTCACCATGACTCAAACTACTTCCGTGATATCCACTGGCATCAGTATACCCCCCATTAATGAGGTAAGGGAAGAATTCAATGAATATTTTTTGCTATCTCTAAGAGAATATCAGTACAACAAAACAGATAGATCAGTGGTGAGGAAAGCTAGGAAAAGGAACCAGGACCAGGGTGATATGGATATGTCTGATGTAAGTAAGGTGGTGTGCACTCAACGATTAAGTGATTCGCAGGCATATGTCACTGATGCTTCATCTGTCATAGGGGATTTTATAGGAGCCAACTTTGATGTTGTGAGAACTTTGAATCAGGAGTTTGATAAGCAGAAAGAAAAAATTAGTAGACTGAAAGAGGAACTGGTGCAACTTAAAAGGAAACATGAGAACATGTGTGATTAACTTCAAGAGATGAGTGTTGCCCTCAGTGGAGAACTGCAAAGGGAAAGGACTGTTACTGTCACTCTAGCTCAGAATGTTGAATTGTTGGTAAAAGAGATTGAAGATGCAACTGCAAGTGCAGCTTCATCCTCATTTTCTAAATTTTCAAAAGAAGAATTCAAAGAATTTGCTATCAGAATCAATAGGGAACACTATTTTTTGGTCTAGGAGTTATTCAAAACTTTAGATAATATCTTTGAAACTCACACAATGTTTGATCAAATGTCTGTTGTTCTAGAAGACTTAGTGGAGAAGCGAAAACAGGCTTCTAAGTCCTATGATGAAGTGGTTGATTGGAAAAGATATATGAAAGATAAGCCTAAGAATATTACTTTTCTTTCTAAGTTTCAGTTAAAGAAAGTTAGAGCTATTATGAGAACTTGGGAAGACCTAGAGACTAGAAGAAACAGTAGGTGAATCTATTAAAAGAGAACAAGTTATTTGTTGTAGGAGATGGTATGCAGTTGATAATATCATGATTGACTTTTCTTTTCCTACCATGGTCCTTATTGAAAAATATTGTCCGCCCGGGTTGATGATCAAGTAAGTTGAGCAAAGTAGGGATGAAGAAGAGGAGAAAATCAAGGGACTTGATTTCATCAGTATACATGATCTGGAGCGATTGATCAAGCATCCATTCGTAATGGAAGGGAAGATTCATATCTTCATCTGATTATGACATAATTTGGCAAAGAATGAGCTTGAAGATCATAGGTGTAATGCTCAAGTTGGCATTGAATCTTCCAATTACCCCGATATTGAGGAGCTGCTATGAATTTGGAAGAATTGGAGAGATTTCTTAGGATATTAGCTTTGTTAGTGTTGATCCCCTTTAGGGGGGATTCCTTTGATTGAAATAATTATTTAAGTCATGATCTCTAGTGTATGAGGCATCTAGAACTTTTGGAGAGGGGAGACTGATGCAAGGGATCGAACAATACTTCTGTCTTTGTAAAGGTTTTGTGTAATTTATTACATAAATTTCTGAAAAAAACCAGTGTTACAGTTCCATATCTCTTGTAATTGTCTATTAAATTTCTTTGACAGATGTTGGTCTCTCTGTTGCAAATGATTAGATAATACTCTAATTCATTTGCAATCAATTAATGTGTTTGTTTAACTTTGATTTATCTCTGTTACTTCTAAATGCATTGATAAAGTCTCATAAAATTTATTTTATGAACTGTCTTTATCTATTTCTGTGAATTGTTTTTTTGAACTGTCTTTATCTATTTCATTGATTAACTGAGATTCAGTAATTAATTTATTTACAAACTAGAAATAAATAAATAATAAAAAATGTAATGAAGTATATATGTATATTGTTGAATTCACTATCAAGTCAAAAAAACAATACATATTTTACATAAACAAGTGACCAAATAAAAACAGTACATCTATACAATAGACAATAAGGAGATTCAAGCAGAAAGTGGTTTTAAAGACTTTGAAGCAAGTAAACTTTCCTCTTGTTTTCTACGTTCAACATATCAATTGCCTTGCATTCGAGAGTATCTGGAAAAAGAGAAAGGTGGAGAAATGCGTAGGCTTTAAATAGATGTAACTCTTAATATTGTAGTGAATGTAAGTCCTTGTCTATCAATGTTTCCAATATCTATTGTTACATTTTTTAGGGTCATACCTTGGGCTTTATGAATTGTTAACCCCATGCCATTCGAAGTGGTATTTGTCTACGGGATCCTCTTGTTATTGGAGATATTAGAACATAAGAAGGATTAGAAGAATCCCATAAGGGTCCTTTGTAATGCACAAATTAGATAACAACAAACGATGGCAAGGTAGGAGGTATCTCATTTGACTTGTATACAATATGAATGACTTTCCCAAGTGAGTCATTAACAAGTCATGCTTGAACCCATAAATTAGTAGTTAACATGACTTGTTGACCAACATCAAGAAGGACCTTTAATGGAAGTTGTTCATCATCAATGGATTGATGGGCATTTTGGTTCCGTTGTTCTGCAAAGCAATGTGCAATTGGAATATTAAGCTATTTCAGCATGTGTTTGTTGTGCAGTGCAATAGAGCTATTTGTGGGATACAAATGTATAGATTGTTCAAATGAATAATTTTCAACAAATGAAAGGCATGAGGTTGTTCTTGTCATTAGGAGTGCCCAATCTTCAATAGTTGGTGTTGCATTTCGAAGGTTTAGCAAGAGTTGCCGAAAGGCAGTTTGAGAAGCATTATTTCTAGCTTGTCAGAAAATTGTTTCAAGCGTGATAAAAGTATCAAATGTACGCAAAAGAGTGGTTCCAATAGATGAGCCTACATACAAGGGGATGTCTTTTACAGGAGGTAATTGTCCAAAGTCACCAAGAAGAATTATGGAACAACCACCAAATGGGATTGTAGATTGCAAGGGGAAATCTTAACGTAAGCGTGCATCAATTTGAGTCAACATTTTTGGACCAATAAAGCTCATTTCATCTATGAGAATATAGCGAATATGGCGAAGTTCTTCTTGAATTTTTGAAAGGGATTGGCCTTCAAGAGGGTGCATTTCACCAATGGCTATTCAAAGAGTAGAATGTATTGTAGATGCATGTATGTTAAAAGCAACAACACCAGTTGGAGCAAGGAGAAGAAGTGGGAAGGAATTTTGTTCAGATGCAGTTTGAAGTGCAAATTTGAGGCAAGATATGAGGTAAGATTTTTCGATTCCTGTAGTACCTTGAATAACCAGTTTTAGCGGTTGAGCATATGTACTGTTACTGAAATGGGACATGACAAGATCAAAGGCCATGTGTTGTGTGGGAGACAAGGAATGAGGATAATTGGAGAAGTACAGGATATCTTCATGTAGTTGAATGGAAAAGCGATTCACCTCAATGAATGATGTTGTTGTCTCATGCAATTTGATGCATATATTGTTATGTGACCAATTGTGTTTTTTGTCAAATTCATGATGGCCAAGCATTTCAAGGTCATTAACTTCGATGTTATTTCTTGGTCTCATTTGAGATAGAAGTTCCCATTCATCGATGGTATGGGACAACAGAAATGTAATAGCATTAGAGTTTGGACCATCGGATAGAGGTGTAGAGGGTTCTTCTTCTGTACATTCAATATGCCACACAACATATGTGCCTTTAATCTGATGCCAATGAGAAATAATTTCAAAAGTTGTGGTTCCAATATCATGAGGGAAAGACTAAAAAGGTTTGTATAGAAGAAGTTCACTCCAACAAAATGGTTCAAAAGATGAAGAATCAGAGGGAGGAATGGAAGTGAAATGTGGATAGACTCTAACAATTTTGTCACACAATTTTTGTTTCCATCGATTTTTTTTCCTATTAGGAGAGAAAGACCAACAACGAGCAGCTTCAAGAAGAGTTAGATGCTCAAGAGAAATGGGGCTTTGCATGTAAGCAAAAATGAAGGGGGGCGTTGCAGGGGTGTTATTAGTGTCATTAGAAACACGGTGGAAGACAGTTTGGCTCACGTTTAGGGAAAAGAAGTGACGGCTACAAAGAACAAGAGGAAGTTTTTGTAGCATGTGACACGTCTCTTGTGCACTAATGTCTCTTTCTGCAACTGTTTGTGCAAGAAATTGTTTGATTGGCTAAATAACGAGGCTTTCACTTGGTGCAACATGTGCAAGTCGAGATGTAATGGCATGATAGGTTTCTGATTTTGGCTCTACTTTTGATATATATTTTGAAATGTATTTGAGGACAACATGTTTACAAAGAACAAGTTGGAAATCAACATTACCCCTTCTTATTGAAAGCATGGTAGGGTTGTGAATATTTAGAAGAGGATTATTTCTTGTAGGATTGTAGGTTTTCTGTCCATTTTGATCAATGAATAACGAAGAAGTAGCTTGCATCTCATATGGAAAACCATAGCGACATTGAAGAGATGTTCCTTTCTTGCGAAGGAAAGTTGACTCTGAACATTTGGTGTGCCTTGGAACAAAATTGACAAGTTCTTCATAGTCAGCTGAGTAGTTTGATGCAAATATCGATGTTGATGCAAGACTGCATGGATCATTTGTAGTAGAATGGTGAGACTCAGATGTGGACAACTGGGAATTACGAGGATTCCAAGCTGTGACATGTGTGTCAAATTTTTTTTTTGCAGTGTCAACTGCAACATCGTCTTCCCAATCTAACGTGTCCATATTTGGTGCATTTTCCAACCAAATAAAACCATGAATGTGAGTGGATCCTCTATGTTGCCATTCATATCTAGATGGGAGGAAAAAGCATATATTAGAAATAAATTATATAAAGATAAAAATAGATAGATAGAAATAGAAAGGAATAGATGGTATAATACCTGCACCAATAATCCGTTATATGAAAACCTTTTTGAAGCTCCTCTTCAAGAAATGTTTTGAATCTATTGTGCATGTATTGTGATGTAATATGTGGATTTGATATGATGTTGTGAACCTTCCATTGATAAACTTGAGCTGAATCATTAGGAGCTTTACCGGGCATTAGAGCATGCAAATATGACCATTTTGTGTGAGCTGCACTAAGGGGTGAAGAAGAATGTTGGTGTACCTTTTTGATTGATCATATTTGTTAGTTCAGCTCTACTTTTGTTCCAATATGATCGTGTTCCATGAAATGAAGACCCAAATATTGCGACCCGCTCACCAATTTTATCATTTGGCATGTCTTGCAATTGGTTGACAAGCTCATGTACTATCGGAGGTAGTGTATCTTCAAGATTTTTTTTGACAAAAATAGAGGCAGTACTGTTACTTCGATGACGCATAATTAGATTGTATATGTAGTATCGGAAGCGACGATGTTGATAAAATATGTTGTCATGATAGTGAATAAGGTGGAGTGCATATTCGTGCATATCAACTTGATGAATGCATGGTTGTAATAACATTGTTGTACCTGTGGGAAACAAAGTTGGAAAAGCCATGGAAAGAAGGCCTTTTGTGTTGTACTCATTGATAGGGGACATTTCTATAGGGGACATTCTATGGAAGGTTGTAGTGGGATATTTGGTATGTGTAACAACTGTCTAATTTCTTCAACCTCAGTTCTAGCATTGGTTTATGTTGAAATAAATGACGAGGATTGAAATTGATAGGGTTCAAATGAATTTGGTGGTTGATCTGTACACGATAAGATTTGCGGATGAGATGATGTAGCTTTGCTATTAAGATGTGGAATCAAAGGTGAAATGTCTGTTGAAACAAGTGGAAAATAAGCTAATGCAGTTGAGTTGATTTGTACATCCTTGTAGTATGGGTCATTTGCCATTTTGAATTGAAGGGCAGCAAGAACATGTGTTTGACTAACAAACAATTCATATGGTTTGTTTGTATAATTTCATTTCTGAACAATGAGTATGTCAAGTTCTGTTACTAAATGCTATAGGTATGTCACAATGTTGGAAATGTCTTGGGGTAAGCAAATAGTATGACCAGAGTATTTATATTGACAACCATGAGCATGAGTGACTTGCAATATGGTGTTAGCATGACTAATGAGCATCTATTCAACCTATGTAAGTACTGCAAGGATAGGTGGTTTCTTCCCCGGATCCATATTGTTATCCAATGAAAAGTGATGCCCTTTTCGTTCTAGAACACAATCTGAACAAGTGTATGCTTCATGGAAATTTTTTGTTACAATACTAGGGTAACATTCTTTGCAAATCAAGCAGACATGCATATCAGCTAGTTGGTCCATTTTTTTACGAAATCGTTGATGTGCATCATTGAACTGGTTGTTCAATGGATTTGGTATAGGAGATGGAAGTGAAGCTGAGTCGACAGGTTCTACAAGAGAATTTGAAGAAGACATATCCACATGCATATGAGCAACCCTGTAAAGATGACGTTGTTTCTTGTTGTTTTTATCTTTGTCTTATGCATATAAAACTCTTCTTCGTGCATTGGCTTGTTCCTTGTCATGAGTTGGCATAATTCCTACAAGATAATTGTAACCTTGCTAAACACCTAGAAGCTTTGATTGTGGGAAGAAACACATTTTGTACATGTATTAACTAGAAACCATGTGGATATAAAGCAGAAGGAAAAAAACAAACGTTACTTCATTGCATAGGGGGAAGTAAGAATGTAGCTTAAAATAATATAACTGGAGTAAATTTTATTTTTCAGGTTGTAATTTGATAATTGTAAGAAAACAAAATTTTAGAAGA
The DNA here is from genome assembly GCA_001517045.1 of Pseudotsuga menziesii. Classification (NCBI taxonomy): domain Eukaryota; kingdom Viridiplantae; phylum Streptophyta; class Pinopsida; order Pinales; family Pinaceae; genus Pseudotsuga; species Pseudotsuga menziesii. Next base: position 114,174 of record LPNX010569716.1, on the reverse strand, counting down.
ACAAAGTGTAGTGTGAGAAAGTATATATGAAAAAATAAGTTACTGTCATTATTGTTATGTACAGGGTAATCAAAATTTGTGCCTAGAAACAAGATAACAAAGTTGTGCATTTTATAAAAAACATGATAGAAAAATAGTAATGTATATAAAAACTAACATATAGGTATTTTCACCAATTTGCATAAGAAATGGTGGGTGATAGCCTGTACATTGGAAGTATGAAACTGCAAGAAAGTGGTACTACAAGAGAGTAAAAAAAATACCATGCTATGTTGAACAATGAAACAACGAGTTAAAATTGAGAATTGAAAGCATTCATTATAAACAATGAAGAATGGTTAAGTACCAACTTGAAAAAACATATATATTTATGTGTCCATCTAAAATTTCCATTTATGTGTTTTCAACCATGACAATTACAACTTTTAGGCATGCAACTCCGTAGAAGGTCTCTGTTTTAACTGACAGAGTAAGAAGTAATTTTTTCTTGCAGATCCTCTGCATTATTTCATCAAGTGATGTTGTTTCAGTTGAGAGAAAACACAGATATTTTGTAGAAATTCCCATGAGTTGGTTTGCAGCATCATCAAATGCTATCACACCATGAATGGATCCGGTAACATATTCCAAGTTAACCTTTAGTATATATCGGTAGTCACATTCAAGAAACTCTCCATCACATTTAGCACAATGCCAGATGTCTCCAACTTTCTGAGCAATCTTTTTCATGCATTGTATTCTATCAACAAAAAGAGGGCATGCAAGGAAATAAAAGTCATCCATGTTAACATTTGTGATGGTTTCTTCAAGAGAGTACCAAACAGCTTTTTTAAATGATTGAAGAGTTTGCAGGTCCTTGATGGTAGTGACTTTATGAGAACTAGAGTGAGAGGCATTGAACTTTCGGCTCAACAATGGTGATGCTAAATGAAATCCATTTTCATAAAACCGATTTTGGAGAATTGAAGTTTGTTCAATATCTGGGTTTATAAAAACAATAGTGTTGAAAATAGTTCCAACAGTTTTTCCATTAAATTCTGTAACGCGGCCACCTTTGATTTCTACAGCTGGAGGCGTAGGTAAAACATAGAGGTTGGCAAGTTCGGCTCCTTCAAATTGGAAATGGTCACCCCAAAGAGTTATGTCAATAATATTTCTTGACATGTCACGGAGTCCAATAGTGCGCCTAACAGTCTCAATGCCATCTTGTTTTTGTATTGTGGACGATGGAGAAATTGAAATTACAAGGCCAACAAGGTCCACCATGGAATTGACAAGTATAGTTTGTATCTCATGAATAGTTTTAAAGTTAAAGAAAAAAAAGTATTAAGGGGTATTCATTTAAGCATGGTTGGATGGTTGAGGAGGAACCTAGGAAAATCTCATTATGGCTTTTCAAATGGTTGAAAATTGGATTGGATGCTTTCATTGTGCCATTTGATACTATGTACACTATTCCTATATGTAGTTGTTCATACAAAAAGAGTGCCAATTCATTGAATGCATATATATGTATTTCATCGTGTGAAGCATTAACAATGTCAAATCCAAATATTTTTCCAGACCCTTGTTGGTTTCCAAATTCGTGTAGCTTTGCCTTGGTAATAACTTGACCTTGAATGTTCCATACTTTGCTAGAACATGTTAGTGATGTGAATGGAATAGTTGATGCAGCCAAGGCATGGTTATCATCTACTAAGCTAGGATTCACTGGAATGGAGGAACAACTCTGTGAGGGAGAAGGTACATGTAAGTGGTAAGGTGCAGGATCTCCAATAATCCCCACATCCACTGTGACAACCTCGAGTGCAAGCAATGCGATAGTCCTATGAGAAGAAGTATGTTAGAGTTGAATAGGATATAAAAACACTAAATGCATGAACAAGGTGAAAATGTTTAACTGGACAAAGACAAATGGAAATTAAACATACGTTACACTGTGTACAATGTTCAATGTACACTTGGTAAGTTTGATTATAGATCCTTCTTTGAGTTGTCCATTTTCTACAAGACTACTATATATAGTTGGAAGTAATATCTCATGCTTGTGAAGCCCGTCTGAGATAGAAATTCGGAACCGAATAGATGATGAGCTCAGTGAGTTCACTTGGTTTAACAAGGAGACTTGTACCAGCAGGAAAATGTTGATAGCACCATGCAACAAGAGTGATATAGAATCTTCCTGTGAAATGAAAAAGGGCAAGAACAAAAAAAAAATTGCAATGTCACATATTCATGTGATCCAATGACAACAAATACTTGCAGATATCAGAATATTTTTTTTTCCGGTTGAACTTACACAAAATATGTTTTTTTTATTTCTACCTATGAGCATGAGACAATCACTCTGGAGATTGATTCTATGGTAGTTGTTCAAAATTTGCAACAAACATTAATAGATTAATTTGTGTCGTATTTCAATTTTTCACTATAAATATTGTAATTCTTAAATAATTTTGAAACTAACATGAGCACTATCAGTAGTAATTTGTTTTTCAAACTTTCTGAGAAAATATGTACTTCCACTATAAATATTGTAATTCTTAATTGTATTCATTTAGTCTTCTTAATACAGTATATAGATTAATATATAATCCACTATCCCGCAACCCGCACCCCACAAGTGCAGGCTACAGGATGCGGGGTACATAATTACTAAATAATATTTCATTCACCACCCTCATCCCACATCCTGCATACCGCAATTTCCCAGGAAGAAACGTGCAATACCACAAATTGCGGGTTGCGGGGTATAGGATTACTTAAAAATATTTCATTCACCACCCTCACTCGCAACCCGCATCCCGCAATTTCCTAGGTGGCAACAGGTAATCCCACAAAATGAAGGTTGTAGGTTGCGGAAACACAGAATAAAAATCCTAAATCAAAGGCGTTTGCCATCTGTAGCTTCAAATTTTCCTTATTCGGTTGAACTAAAACAAAGCAAGGATTATGTCATTCTCTTTTAGTCAAAGCAACAATAACAGAAAAACAAAGTGTTGCAGCTGCAACTGTTTTCCCCAATTTTTCAAATTTTGGACCCCCTTATGATTTTTAGCGTTGCCTTGAATCGTTTAGATCCATGAACTCTTTTGTCGTGCTTTAATCTCAAACTTTTTAAGGTTAACTCTCTTCCTGTTGTAAAAAATTGCTTATGTTTGAAGCCGCTGTGGGTCGCGGAGTTTAGAGTTGTTTTGTTACCCTTCGAGCTGCATTTTCCTCTCGGGAACTTAGTTCCCGTGCTAACCACTATTTCAAAAGTCGTTTAAAAAACTTATCGGCACCATGTTTCCTTAGGGAGCCTCCGTTGTGGAAATCAAACGATGACCTTAACTTCTTTGTTGTCGCGTCATTTTTTTTTTGGCTTGTTCACATTATCGAAGGCTGCAGTCTGTTTATCTTCCGCAATTGCGGCTCCCATACAAACTAAGTATCCGGCATACAACCGCTCCACCCGCCGATGCTTGTCGGGTCTTCATCACTTTGTGTTGGATCGGAGGCCGTAGTCTTTCCTCCTTCCGATCGCCGACGGGGACTTTTTTACCTAGAATTTGAGTCTATCTTTTTCGACTCCAATAAACTTAACGGTCTCACGGATTTCATTTCCTGTTGGAGATCCGCCGACGCAGCTGTGAGTAAGGCTACCGTGGCTGAGTTTTTAGGTTTTAGTTGTTTCGTCAGCTTTAAACCCTTGTGGACGAGACAGTAGTCTTGGCGCTTGTTAAGGTTTTCATGACAGTATAGGGCCTCTTTTGATGACTAGTCGTTTATTGATACAGTTTGGTTTTATTAAAATGTAGTCCTGATTAATGATACATGTCGTTTAATTGCAGATGAACTCAAGAGATTTTTTTTTACTACTACGAGAAAGCATAGTTAGGAGACGAAGTAGCAGAAAATGGATGGACAATGTTAGGCAGATTTCGTACTGAAACCAACGGGATCTCAAGGAGAGCAAGCAAAAGACAAGGCAGAATCAATGGCGACAAAATCCCATGCCTGGAAAGATCTGTCAGTTACCAAGCGGATCCCTCTTTGTTGAGTACTCTACAAACGTAACGCATGAAGTAAATCATGAGTACTCATAGAAAAGACAAAAATGGGGATATTAAATGATTTGGAGGAACCCAAAGGTCACACAGTTGGGGCAGCCCAAGGGTTGGCTGATTTGGTTTAAATAGAGGAAAGTTAGAACTTACAGGGGCTTTTTCCCTGGAAAAACTTGTGAACTATTGTTTGTAAGAGGAACTATTTTGTTTCGCAATCAGAAATTGCAAATTTTGCTTGTTGGAGAAGGTGCTATGTGGAATGTCTCAATATGATAAAATGAACAATGTTGGATGGGAACTATTTCATTTTTCGACTGTGTTTCATTAACTGTGAGAGCGTTCTAACTTTATGAACCTATGTTCTCATCTGAATGTTCTCTAGTATATTCTGTGATGTTTTCCACTATGAGTAATGGGATTTTTTTAACTACTGATGAGCTATCTTGTCATGTATACTTTTATTCATGTTTATATGTTTTGGTTATAAGAACAACTATCTGTGATTTGCCATAACACGTGGACAGTATTGCATTACTCATGAATTAATATCTAGCTCTCTAGATATAGCCTAGTTACTATTTATTTTTTTGCAATGTGTGTGATTTAGATGCTTAGGAGTTTAAGACGAGAGGAAAGAACTTGCGCATCACATTGTGAACGTTCCCTGCATTCTCAATCAATCTGCATGATAGGTAGGCACGTGCATATCATATTTTAAGTCAAAAATACAAAAATATATACGGTGGATCGGGCCGCAACTGGTAAAACCTTTTATTTTTGTTACCTAACCTATGGTAGTCGGACCGCAAAACGAACGGATTCCCTACACCAAACAGTCATAGGCTAATTGGGAACGTTGACTGGGGAGAATCCCTTACTGTTGTCACCTGTGAATTTCCAGGCCTCAACAGTTTCTGGCGCTAGAAGGAGGGCCTACAGTGCATGGCTGGCCGAGGAAACCCGTTTTCCTGAGACTATTCCACCGGTAACAGTTCAGAAAGTAGTGTGTTCCATAATCCAATTCCGGAAGAAGGGGGTAGAGAACATTTGTATTCTGTCGACAACGAGGTTGTTAATGATCTGAGAATACATGCTAGGGCATACATGAAGAAGATTGGAGGATTACTATTTATCCCTGAGTTTCCCAGAAGAGAATATAAAAGGAAAGATCATTTTATATTGGAAGACTCAGTGCTGGTTGAGGATTGGGAAGAGCTTGTAGAAACATCTTTACAGGAAGTTTTACTTCCTTTGAATCAAGTAGGCCTAGATACTACTCATCGTTCTCTTGTTCACACTCCTACTCCCTCACCCCCTCACTCTCCACCCAGATTCATGGCAGGTGTAAATGCAAATCAACCACCCAACCCACTGAATCCACCACCTTCCTGGAAAGCCAGATCACCTTTAAACCTAGCACCTCCTTTGCATGATTTACCTCAATCTTTTTAAAATATGCTGCCCAAATTTGACCCAAATGAGAAGATACTAGTAGATGACCATTTGCAAAGTTTCTATTTGGAAATAGAAGGGTTAAGGGCTGGGGAATATGAGGATGTAGTTTGCAGACTGTTCCCACACACCCTCAAAGGAGCTGCAGCATCATGGTACTTTGGTTTTCCTGCAAATTCTATCCCTGATTGGGATACATTTGAGAGGATTTTTAGGAGTAAGTATGCGACCCAAAAAACTCATGTGGCTCTCATGAAAGGACTATGCACCTTAAAGAAAGAAAGAAAGGAGAAGGTACATAGTTTCACCCAAAGATTCGCAGCATATCTTAAGAATTTTTCTAAAGCCGACAAACCTTCGGACAAAGTCCTGATTGAATACTATACCTCGGCTTTAGGACCAGAGTCGGCCGTGTTTGCCAAAATGAAGGCCAAGCCTACTCTAGCAGAGACCTATGAGGAGGCAGAGAAATTAGAGGTTAAAAGGGAAAGTATCTAATATTATCCCGAACGATCAGGAGATAAAATTGTGGGAAGGAAAGCTTTGTTGTTTACTAAGCCTAAGGAGGAGCAATCACCAGATTTTGAAGGAATGGAAAAGATGATGCAGAATCATAGACCTGGAAAAGGAAAACGAAGCCCAAAAGTTCTACAAGCCCTATTACAAGAAACGGGAGGATAACAATCAATCCCAACCCCCCCCACACAATTCCGCATCTATGAATTTAATGGAGGTAGGAATGGACAATTTTTGCACTTTCCACCAACAACCCCACTCTGAAAATAATTGTCCTCAATGGATAAACTCAATGACGTTGGTTATGAATCAGTTGTTGGATTCTAAATTAACAGAAGATGAAGATGGAGAAAAGAAAGACAGTAATACACCAACAAAAGAACAAGAGGATGAGACCATGGTTCTATGGGACTGTGTTTCATTATTTGACGTTGAGGAAGAAAAGATTTTGGGACACGAGGACAACATGGAAACAAATGTAACAACAAGGAGCCAAGGGTTGGCTAAAGAAAATAGTCTCATACTCCCAAAGATTAAAAGACTTCAAAGGAATGTTAAGAAGTTTCAGACTCCGGAATTTACCATCACCAGTCAATTTCCTAGACAGACCAACATGTTCACCAAGCCCAATGAAGAAAAAATAAATAATGGTAAACCAAACCCCACCAAACCCAAGTTGGAATACGACATTGTGGAAGATATAAAGAAGGTAAGGGCGAATATCTCATTGTTTGAAATGTGCAAGGTGCCGCAGCAGAAAGAAAAGCTTTTGAAGGCACTTGAAGTATCAGAGGAGGGGCTTCCCACCAACAATCAACCGAAGGAAGAAGAAGAATTTGGGGAGGCAAGCATAGGAGGTAAGCCCAAGAGCAAGAATCCACCATTTCTCCTCACTTTTGAAATTTTTAACCACAATGTGCATAATTGCTTGGTAGACTCAGGGGCATCGGTCAACGTTATGCCGCTATCGGTCTGCAGAAGGATAAATGGGAAGCCTAAACCATCCACCTGGAGGGTTGTTCAGTTGGATAGAACAAATGTGAAGGTGATTGGGGAAATGGAGGATGTTCTAGTCCGCTTATCTTCGAATGATAAGGTGTGTCAAGTTATTGACATTGTGGTGGCTGACATACCAGACGCGTATGGGCTTGTTCTGAGCAGGGACTGGTCGACAAAGCTAAATGGATATTTTGCCTCGGATTGGTCACATCTGTGGCTGCCATATAAAGGGAGCCCGAATCAAATCAAAATTTTGAGGGAGCCCCATATGAAATAAAACGTTACTCAGTTTGAGGAAAAAAATGAACCAGTGGATTCGGTTTTGGGAAATTACTTTATTGAGTTAGAACCAGGAAATTACCAAGCAGAAGAAGCCAGCGACGCATCAGACGCTCAGCCTAATCTCCTTCGATTTTCACAAGCTGATGAAATCGATTGTAAAATAGTAAACTTAGCAGTAGAAGTAGATTCCCGTATAGTAGTTAGTGATTTTTGGACACTTTTTTTTTATGGATCTAAAATGTTAGAAGGGCCAAGAGCCGGCTGTGTCCTGATAGACCCCGAGAAGAACAAACATTTTCTTTCATGTAGGTTAGAGTTTGAATGTACAAATAACACAGCTGAATATGAAGTGTTGGTTCAAGGTTTAAGGAAAGCAATTGAATTAAAGGAAAATAATCTGAAAGTTTTTGGAGATTCTGAAATAATTGTAAAACAAATTCGGAATCAAATACATTGCATTTCGCCTCACTTAAAAGCTTATCAAAATGAGGTATGGGATTTACTCAAATGTTTTAACGGATTTAATATTACATCAATTCCAAGACTTAAGAATGCAACAGCTGACTTGTTAGCCACATCAGCTGCTAGGATTGTGCCCTCTAATAATCGGTGCTCCGTTGAATTTCTTTTCAGGCCCTCGGTTGCAGATATGATTACCAACCTATGAGTGTTTGACGAGGATCAGCAGATTATAGAATGCTTAACGAATGACGAGGTATTTAAAGGGGAGATTATCGACGATGAAGAACATCAAGCCGAGCTGAAATTTGATAATTTCATCCCTAAAGGAGTTAGAACCTTAGAACGGATGTTTGATTTAAATGAAAAATTTAGAAGACCAGCAAACGTGAAGACTCACAGCTCATCTCTACATTTCGAATTGATAAATTTAGGGACTGAGACAAAGCCTAAATATGTGAATCTTGGAAAATGTTGTTCACCAGCGGAAAGAAATAAGTTCGTCGGCCTTTTTAATCAATATAAAGACATTTTCGCCTGGACGTACGAATATTTGAAGACATATGACACCAGTATCATCCAACATGTTGTCCCCATCAAATCTGGAGTCAAACCTTATCAGCAGCCTTTAAGGAAGATGCACCCAAAATTGGAGCCTCTAATCCAGAGGGAAGTTAAGAAATTATTGGATGCTAGAATCATTTTTAAGGTTAGACATTCAGAATGGGTCTTAAATCTGGTACCAGTGAGGAAGAAATTTGGAGAAATCAGGTTATGTGTGGATTTCAGAAACTTAAATCGTGCTTCAGATAAAGACAATTATCCTATCCCACCCATGGAGCAGCTACTACAAATGGTTTTAGGTTCTGAACTATTCTCTTTATTAGATGGATTTTCAGGCTACAATCAAGTATTAGTAGCCGAAGAAGACAGATTGAAGACAACATTTAGGACCAGGTGGGGAACTTTCGCTTATAGAAGAATGCCCTTTGGGCTTATAAACGTTGGAGCTACGTTCCAGAGGGCTATGGACATAGCTTTCCATGGTTTAATTGGTCGTAGTGCTGTAGTCTACCTTGATGACATCACGATATTCTCAAAGAGGAGAGAAGAACACGCGTTTCATCTAAAGCAGATTTTTGAACGCTGCCGAAAGTATGGTATCTCACTCAACCCCAAGAAGTGCGTGTTTGCTGTTACGAAGGGTAAGTTGCTGGGTCACGTAGTTTTGAAGAAGGGAATCTCCATAGACCCAGAAAGGATCAAGGCCATTGAACAGATCCCCTTGCCTCATAATAAAAAGGGCATGCAATCATTTATGGGGACAATAAACTTCGTGCAAAGGTTTGTGCCGAATTTCGCTCAAATTGTTAAACCTTTGTAGCAAATGGTAAAGTAAAGTGTACAATTCAAGTGGACTAAGGTTGAAAAGAATGCATTCAGCAAGATTAAAACCGCTGTTGCGCATGCACCCTCCCTCAAAATCCCAGATTTCGATAAAGATTTTATTCTGTACACTTTCGCATCTGATGATTCGCTAGCAGCTGTGCTTACTCAGAAGGAAGATGGGGGAGATGAATTCCCAATATCTTTTATGAGCACTGGCCTGCAAGGGGCCGAATTAAATTACCCGGCTATAGATAAACAAGCTTATGCAGTGTTCAAAGCAGTGAAGCAATTCAGGCCCTACATACTAAAAAACCGAACCAAAGTAATTGTCCCACACCCAGCCATGAGGCCTCTTTTTGTACAGAAGGAGTTAGGAGAAAGAAGGGGTAATTGGATAATAGCTCTTCAGGAATATGAACTCGAGTTCAAGCCAGCTTCTATAGTTAAAGGGAAATGGTTGTGCAGACTGATGACTGAAAATAGGAACAATGAAGAACATGCCTGGGAAGACGAGCCTGAATTACATTTGATGGATGCATGTCCTCTTTTCACAGCCCCGAAATCTTGGTATCGAGACCTTGTGCATTATCTTTAGACAGGATCATTTCCAGAACATTGGAATTCTAAGAAAAGAAGAGCACTACGTCTTAAATCAGCCTCCTATCAAATTATTGAAGTAATATTATTCAGAAAAAATTACGACGGAGTTCTTCTTAGATGCTTAGAGAAAGAAGATGCGAAGAAGGTAATGACAGATTTGCATGACGGGCCTACTGAGGGACATTTTTTGGGAGATACTACAGCTCACAAAATTCTCAGAGCTGGATACTATTGGCCCACACTTTTCAAATATGCACATGCCCATGTCAGGAAGTGCGACACTTGTCAAAGGTGTAGTGGAAGACAAGCTAAAGCAGCAGGGCCATTGAAGCCTATGATAATAACAGAGCCCTTTGAACAATGGGGGTTAGATATCATTGGGGAGATAAAGCCGAAGTATTCCCTACAACACAAGTATATTCTGATAGCAACTGACTACTTCACTCGCTGGGTCGAAGCCATCCTGTTGCACGAAATAAATGAGAATGCGGTCATAGACTTCTTGCAAGACCATATTATGACCAGGTTTGGAGTTCCAGTTTCTTTAGTTTTTGATAATGCTACTTACTTTTCCTCAATAAGATTAACTATTTTTGCTCATGAGAAAGGGATTAAGTTGCATTACTCTGATAATTATTATCCACATGGAAATGGCTTAGCTGAATCTACCAACAAGAACCTAATTAGGATTTTAAAAAAGACAGCGATAGAAAATTAGAGGAGTTGGCACTCAGCTTTACCAAATGCCCTCTGGGCTAATAGAGTCACCCCCAAGTCTTCGATAGGAGTGTCTCCGTATACCCTTGTGTATGGTAAAGAGGCCATTCTACCCCCCAATAGCATGCTACCCTCTTCCATAATAGCTCAAGAATCTAGAGGATCAGATAATGAAGTCTTGCAAATGAGGATATATAATCTCATGAAGGTAGAGGAGTCTCGATCTAAAACCAGAGAGCACTTTAAGCAACAACAAGAGGTAGTAAAAAGATGGTTTGATAAACACAAGGCAGGAACAAAAGACTTTGAGGTGGGAGATTTGGTTCTCAAGTGGGACCACCCCCATGATGAGAAAGGAAAACACACAAAATTCCAAGAGTTGTGGGTAGGTCCTTTCTAGATTGCGGCAAAGCTTGGCCCTTCAACTTATAAGTTGCAAGATTTACAAGGATGGGAAGAGAACTTACCAATAAATGGCTTAGTTCTCAAACCTTATTTTTCATGAGTTTGGTTTATGTTCTTCTATCTTGTATATAAATAATTTGGCTTGGTCGTCTTCTTTGAGTTATGTAGTTCAGTTTGTTTTAGCTTAAATTCTACTGATTTCAATAAAGGAGGCAAAACTGCGGTTGCATGGAGAACATCATAATTTTGGAATGATTAAAGTTCTTGGGTATAATACTATGTATTATTGTTTATCTAAAAAGAACTTCTTCCATTTTAGCAGTTTTCTCGAGTAGCTATGTACACATTGAAGTCCTGCTTAACCCTTGTGAAATAAACCAGAATCAAAGGGGTCTGGAATACTATTTTGGGGCTCCATCCATGTCACATTTAAAATGTCCTAGGGAGTAACAACAAAGGGCCCATGGAAAAGAAACAAGGTAAACATTATATTATATATAAATGATCCCATGCCAAGAATTGAATGCCAAAAGGCAGATAAGAGTCGAAAGCTCCTATGAAAGCATTACATATCAAAACAAATGATGAACCATATAAGTACTAAATCACCGAAAGTTCCTCTCTGTCCGTGAGATGAAATGTGAATACATCTCTCACACAAAAGGACACTAAGGATAGAGGATCCTGAATCAAAATTCAGAAAGAAAGGCATGCAGGAGGACTCATATGAAAAGGACAAAAGTTCAAAAGCACGAAAAGTGCAAAATGGCATGGGAATGAGGAACAAATGAATATTTATGTTTACCATATGCTACAATCTTGTGGTGTCCGAGCTGGAAGCTACCTGAAGACAGAGGTAACAAATGAAATTCATCTTTTGGCCTCAAAAGCGTTATCTTGAGTTGAAAATCCTGGTTTCCACTCTCCCAAATCGGACTATCATCAATGATTAAAGGTACATATATTTTCCATTTGAGAAATCCAGATAGCTGGAAGAATTCAATAGACTCGTTCATTGTTAAACAGTCTGTCACTCAAGGAATAATCGTCCAGAGATCTAAGTTCACCAGGTAGTCGCCAATTGTTGCAGCTGCAACTGTTTTCCCTAATTTTTCAAATTTTGGACCCCCTTATGATTTTTAACGTTGCCTTGAATCGTTTAGATCCATGAACTCTTTTTTCGTGCTTTAATCTTGAACTTTTTAAGGTTAACTCTCTTCCCGTTGTAAAAAATTGCTTATGTTTGAAGCCGTTGTGGGTCGTGGAGTTTAGAGTTTGTTTTGTTACCCTTCGAGCTGCATTTTCCTCTCGGGAACTTAGTCCCCGTACTAACCACTGTTTCAGAAGTCGTTTAACCAACTTATCAGCACCATGTTTCCTTAGGGAGCCTCCATTGCAGAAATCAAACGATGACCTTAACTTCTTTGTTGTCGCGTCATATTTTTTTTTTGGCTTGTTCACATTATTGGAGGCTGTAGTCTGTTTATCTTCTGCAATTGCGGCTCCCAAACAAACTAAGTATCTGGCATACAACCGCTCCGCCCGCCGATGCTTGTCGGGTCTTCGTCACTTTGTGGTGGATCGGAGGCTGTAGTCTTTCCTCCTTCGCCCTTGCGGCTGTGCAACGAATTGAGTGTCCGACGTTGATGTCCTTCCGATCGTCGACTAGGACTTTTTTACCTAGAATTTGAGTCTATCTTTTTCGACTCCGATAAACTTAACGGTCTCACGGATCCCATTGCCTGTTGGAGATCCGTCGATGCGGCTGTGAGTAAGGCTACCACGGCCAAGGTTTTAGTGTTTTAGGCCGCCAATAAGTGTTCTCTCCTCGTCATTGCGTCAGCTTTAAACCCTTGTGGATGAGACAGTAGTCTTGGTGCTTGTTAAGGTTTTCATGACAGTATAGGGCCTCTTTTGATGACTAGTCGTTTGTTGATACAGTTTGGTTTTATTAAAATGTAGTCCTGATTAATGATACATGTCGTTTAATTGCAGATGAACTCAAGAGATTTTTTTTTACTACTGCGAGAAAGTATAGTGAGGAGACAAAGTAGAAGAAAACAACTGGACAATGTTAGGCAGAGTTCGTACTGAAACCAACGGGATCTCAAGGAGAGCAAGCAAAAGACAAGGCAGAATCAATGGCGACAAAGCCCATGCCTGGAAAGATCTGTCAGTTACCAAGCGGATCCTGCTTTGTTGAGTACTCTAAAAATGTAACGCATGAAGTAAATCATGAGTACTCACAGAAAAGACAAAAATGGGGATATTAAACGATTTGGAGGAACCCAAAGGTCACACGGTTGGGGAAGCCCAAGGGTTGGCTGATTTGGTTTAAATAGAGGAAAGTTAGAACTTACAGGGGCTTTTTCCCTGGAAAAACTTGTGAACTATTGTTTGTAAGAGGAACTATTTCATTTTACAATCAGAAATTGAAAATTTTGCCTATTGGAGAAGGTGCTATGTGGAATGTCTCAATATGATAAAATGAACGATGTTGGATGGGAACTATTTCGTTTTTCGACTGTGTTTCATTAACTGTGAGAGCGTTCTAACTTTCTGAACCTATGTTCTCATCTGAATGTTCTCTAGTATATTCTGTGATGTTTTCCACTATGAGTAATGGGATTTTTTTAACTACTGATGAGCTATCTTGTCATGTATACTTTTATTCATGTTTATATGTTTTGGTTATAAGAACAGCTATCTGTGATTTGCCATAACACGTGGACAGTATTGCATTACTCATGAATTAATATCTAGCTCTCTAGAGATAGCGTAGTTAGTATTTATTTTCTTGCAATGTGTGTGATTTAGATGCTTGGGAGTTTAAGACGAGAGGCAAGAACCTGCACATCACATCATGAACGTTCCCTGCATTCTCAATCAATCTGCATGATAGGTAGGCACGTGCATATCATATTTTAAGTCAAAAATACAAAAATATATACGGTGGATCGGGCCGCAACCGGTAAAACCTTTTATTTTTGTTACCTAACCTATGGTAGCCAGACCGCAAACTGGATGGATTCCCTACACCAAACAGTCACGGGCTAATTGGGAACATTGACTGGGGAGAATCCCTTGTTGTTGTTGCCTATGAATTTCCAGGCCTCAACAGTTAAGGGTGTTGAAACATCTCATAATTAGACTAAATTAATATTCAAAAAATTTCAGTAGACTAAAGGAATACTTGGAAATTTGAAGAAACTACAAACTGCAAAAGAAAATACATTAATACCTAAGAATTAGACAAAGCAACAATAACAAGAAAACAATGCAGGGGGTAGACTAAAGGAATAATTGCAAATTTAAAGAAACTGCAAACTGTGAAGTGTAAATGAAGCGCACCAAAATAAATATGTGGTTACTTGAAGGTCTATTTATATGCGCAAAGAAAAGGCAGTGCAACAACAAATGTGACAAATGTAGTATTGTAACATGGTTTTCAAGATCGCCATAAGCTAAACAAAGATGAAGATATTGACCCATGTCGGAATCATATGACAAGCTTTCTTGCATTAGTTGAGCAACAATGCATTGGTGAAACATTAATGTGAGTGGATAAAGGGACATGGGAAAACTTTATTGAATTCAATGAAGCACCAGTAAAACGGAAGCTCGACCAAATTGTGAGCGTAAAGACAGAAAAATCGTCCAGAATAGCGTCTGCTAAATCCAAAAAACCGGTGAAGCGAAACTCCGCAATATCGTCGGGAATGAGTTTTCCGAATTGAGATAAATGAATTGCGGGCAAGGACAGTAAAAGCCTGTAAAAAAAATCGCCCAGACTAGTGGTTGAGGACAACAGATGGAAGAGTACATAATACACGCAAACCATCTGTCAGGAAAACACAGTAAACAACAACTACAAAGAACAATCCGCAACTAGCAACTAATCCATCAATCCATTCACTTGCAGTAACAGCCATAACACACAGGACAACAGTGGTCTACGAGGAAAAAGTTCGCCTATCGAGATGGCAGAACCGGGGACCCAAATAAAATGCATTATCTAAACACCAACTCCAAAGAACGACTTGGAACTGCCAATCAATCCATCAATCCATTCACGTGTAGGAACGACCGTAACACAGAGGACACCAGCGGTCTACGGGACAGAAGTTCGTGAATCGAGATTGCAAAATCAGGACCCGACTAAAACAGAGAGGAAAAAAAATCTCATTGATCAGCACAACACTTGTCCACGATTAATTGGCTAATCCAACACGACACCTGTCAACTGTGAATGGGCAGGAAGAGGAGAAATCTTTGAGACTGCGTCTCCATAGGGAAAACGCCTTTGGCGTAATTATAATAAGTTGTAATTTTTGGAGATGGTAAAATTTTAGATTAGGTTGCTTTATTCGTTTTTAACGATATGTAAGAATTTAATCTTTCGTTTTTAATATTTTATTATAATATAATAGGTTTTAATGTTTTATTATAATATAATATGTTTTAATTTTTGGAGATGATAAAACTTTATTATAATATAATAAATTTTAATTTTGGGAGATGATAAAATTTTAGATTAGGTTGTTTTATTTGTTATTCAGACTAGGTGCGAATTTAAACTTTTTATTTGTGGATAGGAATGTACAAATTAAAAAAAAGAAAAATCATAAATAGCTCAGTTTACTTAATTTTAATCATAAAAATATTAAAATTAAAATAATGGTAATTGCTAATTTACATAAGGTATGTGATTCCAATCCTCTCTGTTAATTATCCAAACTAATTTTTTCAATAGATAAGGATGAAAATAAAACCTTGTTTTTTTAGAAGTGTGATTCCAATCCTCTCTATAACTATCCAAATTATATTTTTTAATAGATAAGGATGGAAAATAACCTTGTTTTTTAAAAGTCGGTAAAGGTTGACCACTATCTAATTTCTTTATTTGAATTGACAAAGGGTCACATATTCATGACACCGTGGTTGTCTAACAACATAGTTTTGAGAATGTAGGAGAAATCGGCCTTCTAGAAAACATTGGAAGGAGGTGATGTGTTGAGATAAGGAAACATTAGGAGGAGGTGATCATGATGTGTTGAGATAAGGTAGAGGGCACAGTGACAATTGATTTGATTTATTGTGCCATGCCATGTGATTTTTCCTTATTACACGTAAGCATGCAATTCCATAGTTGAATTCTTGGTATGGACATGCCCAGTAAACCCTATGATTTATTATATTTATGCATGTTTTGTCCCAAGGACAACCTTATCTCTTTTAATTTAATTTTGACTTTTTTATTTCAAGTAAAGAGATTGTTCTTGTGATTTGATTTTGACTTTTTAATTGTGGGCCAACAATGTTTATGAAGTGGCTTATCTCTATGATGGGTGTTAAATCCTTCCAATCGAGGAATAGATTGTGTAAAATGCAAAAGACTTTTGGAATTTACTCAATCTAGGTGTAAAATGTGGCTTGTTAGAGCTCTCAATCATTCTCACGAAAATATAGTGTACGTGGCAAATAGATGTTTTATTATATATATATAACAAACATGTTATTCAAAAAAATTGAATTTTGATTAAAAAAATCATTATCTTGCTCCACCAACCAAGTTAGTCTTTGCTTCACCAACCAACTAAATGTCAAAATATTTTAATAACCACTTTAAAAAAATATCATGCCTATATTTTAACAACTACCTTTTAAAATGTATACTTTTTAATATAAAAAGGTATACACTATTAGACACATGCCTACGTAGATGGGGCATGCTCTCTCGGGTCAATATAGGTGAAGATATTTGTGTTTTTTTCGAGGATATGTCTATGATAATATCATATTGTTGCATGTATAATATTAAAATAATTTGAGATTCATAATATTATATATATATATATTATATGAATTAGTTGGCTAAATTTAATTAGATTTTTTTATTAGAAGTATTAAATAATTTAAAATTTTATGTATAAAAATGTAAAAATTCAATTAAATTTATATATAATATCAATGTGATTTGAAATCTAATGTATATAAATGTGGATTGATTAATAAAATTTATACATGATTTTTTTACTAAAAATTTAAACAATTATGTTGTTAGGCGTTCTTTTTTTGGAGTCGGTTTTAGAAACATTGTTCACCTTCGTCGTCCCTTTTTCAAATGGATTGTCATCGTGTTTCCTCCTTCCGTCTTGCCCCATGTCCCATCATCACTCCCTTGATCCAATCTCGGCTCCAGATTTGGCTCTGTTTTGACTTTTGGCTCTGGCTCTAACTCCCCTTCTTCCATTTCACTACTGCTGCTCTGAGTCACCATCTCAAGGTGTTGATGGAGAGATGGTATTATCTGAAGGATGTTGTGCTTGAAGGCTTCCATCTATTCATCAAATCCCATGGAATGAATGTGTTCCAGTATGAGCTATGGACCAGATATACAACAGGGTTTTTAATAGGGGAGTGTTTGAGCACATGGATTGGTGGGCTCGAGAGTCCTCCAAGTGACTCTTTTGTAGTCTATCCCATGTTGGGAGTTAGTTATGAAGGATCAACAAAATCAAACATATGCTTCTAGGAGGGGCACGCACTTCCTAAATCTTTTCCCACCACCAGTTGTAAGAGAGACCATTTGGGCCATGCAACGTTTCATAGCCTTTAGTGGCTTCATATATTCTGTCATCACCCTTCCATGTCCATGCCAATTCATCAAGATAGTCAATGAGTCTAATATGTGCTCTATGCAGCTCTTCAATATATTGATTCCAGACATGAGTTTGGTTTTTAGCTAGCTCTAATTCATCAGCAGAGATCCACCCTTGGCTCCATAATGTAGTATTGGTCCCGCTATTCAAAGACCCCCTTCCTTGCTGGAGAATAATTACGGAAGAATGAAATCGAACCAAGAAGATGAGTTGAATCATTTCATGGAAAGCTTGCAATGGTGTGGCTGACCTCACAAAAGCTCTCTACCTCCAATAAAGTTTAGTTCTTTTCCTCTCATCTACTCCTTCCACATGCATGCAAGCTGAAATATTCAATGCATTTACAATAGAAAGTGAATGAGCATTGCAAAATGAGAGTTTCCAAAATAAAAGGAGATGATATCAGTGAAGCCTATTGGAAATGCCCTTCGCACTCATGATCATTGACAATGTGCCACTTATAGTGGTCACTGCTAATACTCCTCTTATTTTGATCACCTAAGACAATGCAGGTAGCATTTGAATCACAACAAAAGGATTATGGTATGGTACCCTTATCACTGCATCCATTTCTATTGCTTTCCTCATGTTCAAGATGTTGTTTTTATAGTTTTGATGAATATACACTGCTATTTTCTTGACCCTCTTGGAAAATATGAAAGTTTAAACATATTCCCTTCTTTCCATTTCCTTAGTTTTACATTAGTATTATCTCCCAAAGTGCTAATCACTTAACCCATATTCCCTTCTTCCCCTTGCATTTCCCTTAGTTTTGAAGCTTCAAACTAGTGTTTTCCTTTTACCCCAAATAAAATGAGGACAACGATGTAATGAATGCGTCATCTTAGAAAATATGAACTATTGATGAGAGAAGACCTCGTAAGAAGTTAAGATGTCAATAGATGTTATGTAGTAAGGCTTCTGATGTCATTAACAACTATGGGAAAACAATTGGATTTTCTCTTATAAATGGGATTTTGCATGCATCTCCGCTTATGGTTTACATGTTTGGATTAAACGTAGATTTAAATTTTAAATTTAAGTGGTAGGAAGGAGTGAGTGAGTACATAAAGTGGATACTAGGGGGTCCAACGAATAACTGGCCCAACGAATATGATTATTTTCTTATCGGTTGTGGATTAGGTTTTTATTCCACCAACCATTGCTGGTAGATTTGATTACTGCTAAGTCCACAATTCATTTTTACACAAAACACTCTACGGGATCAACAACCCCGTGCTCACCATAACCTGCGTTTAGAAATTGGGTCTCAAATTACAATGACATTTTTCATTTTGTAAGTTTCTTTTATGATTGTTAGGAACTTGTAATGGTTGACTCCTTGGGTTTGAATCTTGAACCCTTCTCAATGCTCATGGGGTCCTTGTTGAACTTCCAAGGATAAAATCACAATATAATGGACATATAAACATAATTTAAAATGATCTATTGCAATGTGTTATTAAATTATCAAACTACGCATTAGGCTCAATCTGCCAGTTTGGTGACAAGAGCCCCACAATTGTGATGATTTATTCTTATCCAAATCGCACATCAAAGTTGTTAAATATAATTCCTTTCTTCATAGGATAATTCTTTAAAGTCACATGCATTTAGCTTTTACATGATAGATTCTTCTATCGCACATGTGATAATATCACAATTGTTTATCAATAGGTTTTTTGTAGCCCAATAAATCCCAAAGTTTCAAATTCCAAGGATGCATGGTAGTTTTCCTAGGTTTTCTGCCAAATTATGATTAGTAAGCTCTTTCATGTAGGAAACATGCTATTCTATGTGATACGGAAAAAAAATTAAGAGAGAAACAAGACACCAATGTAATCTTTAGGTTTAAATTGAAATGTTGTTTTTCAATATTCCTTTCTTTAAAATGTCCGTGTTTTTTGTTGTTTTTAATTAGCATCGTCTTCAATGTTATATGACCTCTGTGATCCTTGATGATTTTGGTTGGTTGTTCTCTTTTTATTTGTCTATACGTGTAAAGACACTATTGATGATTTTTCCAAAAAGAACCCTAACTCTTCTCTCTTTTCCTTCCAATTTTAGCTGAATCTCTACTTGCATTTTAGAGTGTTGTTGGAGATCCACCTATTTTGAGGAACTGGGTTGGAAGAGAACCCTGCTCACCGACATGGATTGGTGTTAAATGTACTGGGATGTTGCAATCTTTGCAAGATTCTCTACTTCTCCATAAAGTTATATTTGATTGAATTGTAGAACAACTACAATATTTTAATCGAAAGGAAGCATTTTGTCATTTGCACTATGATTCACTCTCTAAAAGTTCTAGCCTAGAAGCTGAATAGTGTTTTTAGTTTGGAACCAGAGGCCCTTGTTCTTATATGAGTTATTTTATTCTATTACATTGCATAGAAGGATGATAGTTTAATTTCAAATTTTTAACTTCCTGATGAGATGGATAAAATTCAGCATTGGGTTTTACTTTTAATTGTTCGAGGCAAATGTGTTGGACATTCATGCTCATTCTATCTGATAGTTGAGGAAGATACCCAAACTTATGGTGATTTTATCTTTGTTGTAAATAAATAAAAAACAATCATGTTATCTTTTAGTTGTTACTGTATATGCTTTGGGGGATACAATAACTCTTTTTATGCATTAAGTGTAATTTTTGTTTTTCTCTCTATATCAACCCTAGCCTAACTCAGGATTTATCCTAACCTACTTCAATGATTGTGGGGTTTGGGATCGAGTGGTTTTGGGAATTTATCAACAATTTTATATTCTCATTACATATTTCTGAATTATATGACAACAAATAGAAAGTGATTAATTCTTGTAATCTAAATCCTTGTTTTTGTTCATCTTCACATTAGAACAACCTCCAAATAAGTCTCATTACAACCCATATGTCCATTTGAAAATATAGACACTTGTACCACCTTTAAACCACCATAATTATCTGTACAAATATCTTTAATTTTTTTTCCAATTATATATGGAAATTACAACCATATTCATCCTCCATATCTGCCTCAAAAAGTGTAGTGACACCTCGTCTCTTGCTTCTAAAACTAGACTACACAAATACTACTATATAAATCTCCACTTTCCAACTTCATAAAACATATGTAGTATAGATTTATACAAATTGAAAACCTCTTTTCATTTATGCAAATAGATATGGAAATTACAAATTATATTCTCATTTCATGACTCTTTTAAATTCGGGTACTTTAATATTTTTTGCATCTACCACCGTATTTCTTTGTCCCATACATATACAATATTTAACATCATAAAATTCCTAACAACAACATATTGACTTTGTCCCTTTATTCTTGTAAGTAACCTCTTTTCCATGGTTTTAAATGCTTTTGTTATATGATTTTGTATTGCATTAGAAAAAAAAGATGAATTTAACCTCTTTGCATGACTTATTACATTTTACTCTTCTAACTTATGCAAATTGAATGCATTTATGCCATGGTTGTATGTAACTCTTCCAATTGAAGCATAAGCATAAGAATAAGTATAAGTATCAATTAAAGCATAATCATAAGCAAAAGTATAAGTATCAATCAAAGCATAAGTATATACATGTTGGAAATAAATTTTAATTATGCAAGTATACTTTTCATAATGCAAATATAAGTTAATCTTGCATAATTATTTTATTTATGTATCTTGTAATTATATTACGAAAGTCCTTTGTATTTAGATACTTGCATCTAACCCTTACCCACATTATCAAGGACTAAAGGATCACATCATCAGCTTGGATATTCTCCTTATACAATGATAATAAAAATATATTTACATACCTTGAGAGAGAGAACATATTAAAGTCCTTTGCTGACCCATAACTATGATGTTGTCTTCCTTCTATTGGGCCATGACCTTATCTTGAATTGAAACACATTGGATGTAGTTTGTTTGGGGGTTTCTCCATATTTGGATACTACATACCTAGACTATGATTTGTTTTGGTATGCCTTTTGGCTTGAAAATGACTGTGTTTATATTCTCCTCATAGGTCGTGACTGTTTGAGTCCTTTTTGGCTTGGGTTGTCTTTATTCTAGTTGGGCCATGTATGTACATGTATGTGTTAAACCCTATATCATATGTGAATAGTAGTGTTAGGTTTGACATTATGAACTTTAGTACCCTATTCTAAGTCAACCTAATTATCTTTATTTTATTTTATTCGTAACTATCCTAAAGCTTAGGGGTTACCTAAGCGGTGCCTAAGAGACCTTTCTAGAAGGATATTCAATATTATAAATTTAGTTTTCACTTCACCATTTTCATTTGGCATCTAGACAAGAGAGAAAATCATATCTGCATATTTGTCTGCTTTAGAGTTGTTTTCTATTATTTTTCTTGACAATATTTTTGTTGCTTAACACCTAGGGTTACTACTACTTGGACTTGATGTCTAGGTTTCTTGCTGATCTTGGAGTGGGCCATGACTCTCCTACTATTTTTTTTCAGGATGTGACCTCATTACCTTCTTCCTGGTATGCTTCTAAGGTTGGTTTTTACTCCTTTTTGTAGGCTACTTATACATGCCTTTGTATGGGGTTTCTAAACTTTCTTCATGGCCTTTTAGTTTATGGTCACTAATTGTGTATACCCTCTAGGATTGATCTGTGAACTATGTGAGCCCTCCAAGGGTTGAGCCATGGTTATTGTTCCCTTCTCCTGCTAGTCGTGGGCTTAGTATTTGGCCTCTTTTAGCTTCCCATACAGATCCATTACCTTTTTCTAGTTTCCAATCTTGAAACATGGCCTTGTTGGCCTGTTTCAACTTGATGCGTGGAATTGTTGAGCTGGGTCATACAACTGACCAACGCTTTAGGGCATACACATTCACTGCCAAACATAGGGAGGTCACAACAGTCACTAAGATGTGCATCAATCCCTTAAACTTTTCTTTCCCTATTCTTGAACTAAGAGAGCCTGGATGTAGTCTATTTGGGGGTTGCTTGCTATTTGCATAATACAAACCTAGACTATGATTTGTTTTGTTTTCCTTTTGGCTTGGCCATGAATTTACTTATATTCTCCTACCTGGCCATGAATTTTTGAATTCTTTTTGTATTGGGTTGTCTCTATTCTTTTTGGGACATGACTGTACATAATATCTCCTATCTTGTCCATGGATTGTGGCTCCCTATCCTACCTAAGCTATGACTGTTTTAAACCTGTATCATTGTTACTGTCCTAATGCAATCTTACCACTTGGTGACAGGGTTTTTTGTTGTTGTTGTGTGTATCTAACCTAAAACCATATCACTTTAACCTTCTCTCTCTCAAAGTATTGCCTATGACTGCTTGTCCTTACAGTGACAAGAGATAACTGAGTATGTCTGAGTATAAGGAAGATTCAAACAATATCTATTTAACATTTATTCTTTAATTGTTGTGTATTTGTTTCATTGTGATTTTTCTATTGTTTATGTTATGTATATCAGAAATGATAATCCATCTCAAGGACGAACTTTAACGCAATGACAAACAAAGTGTTAAAGTTGAAGGAGATGAAAATTATGTTTAAGTTTATTACAACAATACTCTTCTGGATATAGATTTTTTTTTATATCTTTTATGCATTAAAGTATAAATTTTGATTTTCTCTCTGTACTAACCCTAGCCTAACTCAGAATTTAACCTAACCTACTTCAATGATTGTGGGGTTTGGGATTGAGTGGTTTTGGGAATTTATCAACATTTTTATATTCTCATTACAAATTTATGAATTATATGACAGTAAATAGAAAGTAATTAACTATTGTAATCTAAATTCTTGTTGCTATTCATATCCACATTATAACAACGTCCAAATAAGTCTCATTACAACCCATATTCCCATTTGAAAATATAGGCACTTGTACCCTCTGCAACAGCTTCCAATATTAATCATATAATTAAACTAACCTCTGGATTCAGTTTTAGAAACAATGTTCACCTTCATCATCCCTCTTTCAAATGGATTTCCTATGCATTTCCTTCTGTTGTCTTGCCCCTTGTATCGTCATCACTACCTCGATCCAATGCTGGCTCCAACTTTGGCTATGTTTCAACTTCCAAATCTGGCTCTAACCCCCTTATTCCATTTCATTACTGTTGCTCTGACTCTCCATATCAAGGTGTTGATGGAGAGCTGGTTTTATTTTAAGGATGTTGTGCTTTAAGGATCCCATCTATTCATCAAATCCCGTGGAATGAATGTGTTATAGTATGCAGCTATGGATCAGAGATACACCAAGGTTTTCAACAGGGGAATGTCTGAGCACATGGATTGACGCGATGGAGAGTCCTCCAAGTGATTATTTTGTAGTATGTCCCATGTTGGGAGTCTATTATGAAGGATCAACCAAATCAACCATATGCTTATGGGTGGGGCACACACACTTTCCAAATATTTTCCCACCACCAGTCGTAAGAGATCCCATTTGGATCCTGTAACGCTTCCTAGCCTTTAGAGGCTTCAAATATTGTGTTTTCACTCTTCCATGTCCATGCCAACTAATCGGGATACTCAATAAGTCTAATATGTGCTCTACACAACTCTTCAATATGTTGATTCCATACAGGAGCTTGGTTTTCATCTAGATCTAATTCATCAGCAGAGATCCACCTTTGGCTCCATATTGTAGTACTGGTCCCTCTATTCAAATACCCCCTTCCTTGTTGCAGAAGAATTACAGAAAACTTAAATCCAACCGAGAAGATGATATGAATCATTTCAAGACAAGCTTGCGGTGGTGGGGACTTGATCAATATGCCAAACCGAATATAGTATTTCTGTGGCTTGTGTTCATAACATTTACTCTGGTTGTCCATGTTCTTAGTTCTATTCTTGTCACTTGACCTAGTTGTAAATCCAAACACAACTATGATTATGATAAAATAATTCAGATAAGAATCTACTTTGGCTTACAATTCTTTCTTGTACCTTTCATGCCGTGTGTGAAAATATGGCCTTCGACAATTCTTGTTCCTGGATCAAATCCACTATGACATGCCAAATGTGCAAGAAGGGTACACCAAAGATATTTATGTAAGTATTTTCATTTTATTTGTTTGAATATGATGCTACCAATTCCATATTATAGAAGCTAATTAAGATAAACTTACAGGAAGGATGGATCTAAAAAGTAATTCCTTCAATAAGAATGTGCATGTCTATGCTCCATAGTTTTCTGATAATATAATACCTTTTTTGGCAAGCAATTTATCTGTCTTGCGAAAGAGTTTAATCATTTTTCAATGAACTTTAATTTTAATGCTAAGAATATAAATAGGTTCATGGAGAGTATTTGAACTTCCAATAGATGAAATCAATAAGATCAGGGGTCATTTCACTTGATTTACTTCCAAGAACGAAACTTTGGCATTCAAGGAGATAAATTCATTTATCAATCAAGAGTTACTTTACATGAATTTTGTATAGAATTACCTTGACTTTAAAATGGTTTATTGTGTTTGTGCATACTTCATTCAAACTACTCATGGATTCTTTTACCATCATTTTTGGTTGAGATTCTCCAAAAAAACTTATGGTTTACATCGGTAACTAATACAATTCCTTATGTCCATGGTCGGATTCTGAGCAACTCGATAATTTTTGCAGTCGTTTTGATTTCATGGTTGTATCGAACAGGCTTTTTTGTTGATGTCCATGCTTTTCCGTCTTACATGCCATCTTCAAATTCTTCGATTCGAGGACTACAACTTTTTTTTAGAAGAGTATAGCTATAATTTCCACGTGCTTTTGAAGGAGCACATGAGAATCAAGCACCAACTTTTTGTTACCAGTCATCGTTTCTGCATGTTCATTATGGCATCTTTGCTTACGGTTAGCATCAACCAGCTGATAGAACTTGTGTTGATGTTGACTGCAGCATCAAGAATCAACTTTTTAAATGTAGGAGACTTGATGGTCAGTTTCTTCCTTTCCTATGTAATAAATTTGCAGTATTTCTTGAATTTGTTCTAGTTTGTGTTCAATTCTTGTGAACTTTGGATGGATTTTCAACAATTCTTTTTTCTGAATACTTTGAACATGTTGGGATACTTTGTTTAAAGTTAGTCTCGACAATAGGGTGACAATGTAGGCCTAAAAATGATTTTTCCATGTCGTTACAACAATTTGAGATAGACATAAAAGTTATTTTTAATGGTAGTTTGCAAATATTTTTGTTAGGTAATACTATACTTCAATATTCAATTGGTAAACATTTTAATGAACAAACTAATAATTTTTACTAAATCTAGACAATTTTATGCTGATTTAGCAGCACCATTTTTAATGATGAATCTTAATTTATTGGATTTTTTCCAAAGAGATCATAAGTGAAAGATATCTCAAAATATTTCCATGCATGTGATGTAAACAGGTATGCTCTGCAGTTCAGATCATTGGTTTTTTCCTTTGTTTGGTGGGAGATGCAAGGATCACCAACAAATCTCAAGGAATTGTCTCCACTGCCACCAGGTGGCACTATCTATCTACCTACACCTCTCATGGATCATATTATTATTCAAAAGCAGGTTTTCCTGACTCTTTGGGACAGAAAACCAATACTATCAATCCTTTCTCCAAAAAGGAATATGATAGTGATTCGGAGTCATCAGAAGTGTTTTTCATGTTTCGTTCAAAGGATGCAGTGACAACATTCCAAATGAGGAAATCCTTTGGTAAGCCTTCAAACCTTGCATATATGCTCATTTTTTTTTATATATTTTCTGTTGAACGCTCTATTTTAGATTAGAGACAAGATTAAGGACAAAAATTAACGCTTCAATCCTTTCACGTCTTGTTAGAAGCCTAGAACTGAAAAACAATAACATAATCAACCTATTGCAAACCCTCTTAGCTAATCCCTCTACTTTTTCAAATTAAACTTACCATCAGAGATGGAATTTGATGGATAATTTTCCCGTCACAGGGAATTTCATCCATAGATACAACCAAAATAGTGACATATTCATCATGAAACTTAAAATACTATAAGGTAATGCATTTTATAATGTTGTACAAAACATCAAAATGGATGGATGACCCTGTTTCCAAATTCCAACCATGCTTACCATCTGGGCTTAGATGCACATTACAAAAGGACACAAAACCATTCAAGATATTTTTACTGGACTACTAACTCAAGTGTTTTTTTGAACTTTCCAAAGAAGTATGCAGTCAATGCACTATGCACTGTGCATGCTAGAATGCATGATCCTGGTAATTGCAATCTCACACTCTTTCGATTGTTGGAATTTAGTTACATAGAAAGCTAGAGATTTTGTTGCATGCAAATTCTGAAATTTCTTTTCAATTATCTGGGTAGATGTAAAATTGTGAAAAAAAGGATTGAAATTTAGTCATCATGAAACTTTACTAAATCACTTATTTGGATAGATGTAAAATTGGAAAAATTTAGATTGAACTTCATTCATTATGAAACTTCAATCAAATATATTTCAAAGTTGTTACGAAAAAATAGATCCTATCTTATTTCTATTATTCGATGGGCAAAGAAAAAACAAGTCAAAACTACAACATCTCATGAACATTCCAGAAGCTGGAGAGAAGCTCAATCTCTTTAGAGCGGATCTACTTGAAGAAGGCAATTTTGAGGATGCCATCGACAGTTGTGATGGAATATCTCATGTGGCACGAGTAATGGAATGGTTGTACAGGTTTGAGGATGTGCCACAAATCCCAAAAGTCAAATTTTCATCAAAGAAATTTGTGGAGAGCGGTTTCTCGTTCAAATTTGGCATCGATGAAATGTATGATGACGCTGTGGAATATGAAGATGAAGTGATTTCTTGCTTGATTGTTGTGGAATACATCATTGGGTTTTTTTTTATTGTTTGATTGTGAATGGTAATATTATGAATACATTTGTAGAAACATGACGTTTACTTTAGTGAGCGTTAATAATAAAAAATAATATTTAAAAAATGATTTAAATAAGATGCGGGACTCGATATAAATGTGAAATACATGAATTATTCTATGCGTCCTAAAATATATGTTTTAACTTTGATAATGAGACATGGATGATTCATTTAATGAGAGTTTTACTTTGACAAAAGTTTTTAATGAGAAATATGTTAATGTTGGTTGTTGTACTAAAACTTAAGAAACCAGTGTTAATGTTAGTTGTTACACCAAAACTTGTAAATGTTAGTAAATTTTCAAACCAAGCACATTATTTTGTGTTTGTAGTTAATTTCATGTTTCTAAGTTGGTGGTTATTTTAACAAAAATAATATTGAATAGTATTTTAATAAAAATTATCAATTTTTTTTTGTAAAGCTGCATAATCTATTAAGCTGAAAAAACCAAAATTATAGTAGTGGCCCAAACTAGGGGAGGTCAAAGGTGGTGGAACCACCAACCAAACCTTTCAAAAATGGAGGGCTATTTGGAGAGACTATTACAAAAAGAGTTCATAGATTTAAGAAGCCATAGGCAACCGTGATTAAAACCATATACCATATTTATTCTTCCATATACATGTAACTGCAACCAAAATATCCACGCATGACAAAAAAACATGAAAATACTTTCTGAACCAAGGGGAGAACTCAATGCTGATGAAGAAATGAGCACTAGTTAAGGGGGGGTGTTTCTTCCAGGATGGGGCATGCCCACCCCCCTTCCTCAGATTTGCGGATGGTGTTGGTGGTGGTGGCCAACGCAAAATAAGGAGGCTCATGGTCGCTAGCCCCCTCACCTTCTCGCACCCGCTTGAACAACGATTCAATGGTGGAAGGGATGGGAAAGGGAAAATTCTAAACCATCATTTGTTCCAGAACTGAACCAATGTCCATAGACTTGCCACCTATCGCACTATCGTAGCCGCCCTCCATGTGTCCATATTTTCTTATTGAGCTCACCATACACTTCCACGCAAAGGATGAGTCCACGATACTGAGCCGGTTTTCCTTCTCGTTTAGTTTGGCCTTCACTAAGAGGACAGTGTCGTAGGAAGAACTCCAATTCCCAAGCATATCCTCCATGAGTATTCCCATGATTTTCTTAACCAGCTAGTAATGGTCGATTTTTCCACCACCATGCCTAGTGGCTAGGAATTGATTGACCAAGCTCCTTTCCCAATCATCAATTAAAAATCTAATAGGAACAGAAATGTTTGCCTCATACCCTCCCTCCACCAAAACACTAATCTCACACTGCAATTTCCCTCTACCACTATTTCCCCTTCAGGGTGTACCCCTCTGCCTTGACATCTTGAGGAACCAAGTACCCTAGTGTCATGAAAGGAGGTGGTGGAGTTGAGTATCCCATAGCAGCGAGAGAGGGTGCACAACCAGATGACCATAGGGGGCGCCTGCAGAGATGGTCGGCCTTGCAAATACTTTATCCCATAGGAGAATCTCGACCCACATGAAAGCAATAGACCATAAAAGAAACCCAAACCTCTCAAAATAACCCACAACTTCACAACAGTTCATAATTCCATGCTCGTCCATGGCTCTCCGTTTAATGTCAAGTCTCTATACTTGCATAAACTTCACACACTGTGTAATAACTTCCATCATAACCAGAGTGAACGTGATAGAATTCTCTGAATAGTGGCTAGCCTAAGACAAGACATTCTCACCCACCTGCACTAAATGACTTGGGGGCGACGAGGGCGTGATAAAAAATTCGGCATGCGTGGTTCCATGCATCTGGCACACAAACCGAGGCATCCCTCGCTATCGGTCAAGCTTGTCGGCACCCACATCTGGGGATAAAAATTAACAAATTATCCAAAACTATGAATAGTAATAAACTTCTAAACCAAACCAAGCATATAGTCTTAATAAAACTACCAAAACCTATAAATATTAATAAACTTCCAAACCAAACATATATAAGTTGATGGTTAATCTCATGTTCACAAAGTAACAACAATACTTAGATATTGAAGAGTCTTATAAGAAAAGTTTAAAAAAAGATTGATTAGGAGTGATGTGCCTTTTTATGACATGAGCATCGACTTGTTTGGGATTTCAATATCTGCATCTTTGACCTGTTGTGGAAATATGAAATGCATTAAGTGTAACCCCGTGAAGTAGTTTATTCTACTATCATTCTCTTTTTGAATGGAAGGAGTTCGTAGTTTTTCTTGATTTAGTTATTCTAGCATTTTTTGAATGGTAACAGCTTAGAGTTTTCCTTAATTTAGTTTGAAGTTCTAAAAATATTTGTGATCTTATATTATGAAATATGACTAGTTGGAATCATCCTAATATTTCCTAACTTGGTTCGATGTGATCTTAGATTATGAACTGTGATCCGTAGCTGGAATTCTCTGAATATTGTCCAACTTGGTTCGAATATTTGAGGGTATTACAGTTAAGGAATCGTGGCATGAACACTTGTAGAAGGAACAAGTCGATAAGTCGACTTGAACGACAGCCGACTTAGTCGATCAGCCGACTAAGTCGATGGGCCGACTTAGTCGATCAGCCGATTAAGTCGGTCGACCGACTACACTAGAGATTAGGTCAGCCACCTAAGGTCGTGTCGGTTCACTGAACTGATAGGTAGTTATTTTGTAACTATTTTGTAACCATATATATTAGGCTGTTGAGCTAGATGAGAACTCAGTTCAGTTCTCTGTGTTGTATGGACTCATTCATGTAATATAATCTATTAATTCACCTATTTGTTCTTATCTCTTGTCTCTGTTTTATATGTATGTTTTAGTATGTATTATTGGTAACCTTATGTGATCTGTGAGATTACAACATTGGTTCCGTTGCCGGTAGTACATGTCTGAAATGTATGCAAACAGATGATACCAAAGCAGGAGATTAAGGACTGGTGGGAACGTAAAGTTGCAAACTATTTGCAGAATTACATACGAAGGAACATATTAACAATCGCACAAGCCAAAGAAAGATTCTTCACTGAAACACATGAAAAGTTTGTAGAATTAGTGCCCTAAATTCTGAAGAAACTCCTGGATGAGAAAGTCGGAAGGACTAAAGAACAACAGTTGTTAGAAAAACTGATCCAAGGAGGTAGAACAAACTTATCAGAGTGGTTCAAGAAAATCATTGATGACTTCTGTGAGGAGTAAGCAGTCGAAGACAAAACTTCGATGGAAACCGTCAAGGAGAAATTTTACATAGATCTCACTGAGCAATTTCTGTGCTCTGTACTGACCTTGCTGTTCAAATTCCTGATCGAGAAGGGAGTAGGACATATTTTCAAATCATGTCCATCACTTCACGAACTGCCATCAAACTCTAACTGGGCAGAGGAGCAAAGGAAGTGGGAAAAATTCATTGCAGAAAGGGAGTGGAATACTTCTTAAGCAAATAGACTGAACTATCTGGGCTTTCTAAAAGCGTCGGGTAGGCTATGGGGGGGTAGTTGGTCATATGTTGAGATAGAGTAGAGTGGATTCTAGTCGACTAGAAATAGATACCATTCACCAGTAAAGAGAAGTCGACCAAAAGGGAACTCAAGAGAATAGTATCACAAGAAGGTATGTCAGACATTCATCAAATAGAGAGGGAAGAGAGACAACAGAGGGGGGAAGCAAGAAGAGAAAGAGCCTTAGAGCTGCATAGAGGAAGGAGTCCTAGGGCTACTGACCAGGAAGAAAATCCGCCAGAGTCAGGTCATGACGGACATGAAGAAGGCATCGAACAAGAGGCATCCCCTATGGAGGAAGAATTGTGGATAGAGAAGCCAAAAGCTCTCCAATTAAGAGCTCCCCATGAAGGAACAACCCTCTCTCCATTGAATCCACGTACTCTCATACAGACTATTGTCGAAGAGGACCTCCGACTACGAGTTGGTGACTTTGGTATATGGAGTCGACTAGACGACGAAACATACACTGAACGACATCTCATTATCCATCGACCAGAGGAAGGAAATTGGGTTACCTTTCAAGCAGTACCCTCCAACTGAAGTATCCACTTACTCTTACTGACACATGAAGGAGCACCCCCCCCCACCAAATATAGATTTGGAAGACACAGAACATTCAGAACTATAGACAAATATTTGCAGTGGGCCATTGACAACAGAAGTTGACATCAACCAACTGCCAGTTGAGGAAGAATAAAAAACCGATGGGAACGAAAGCTCCATCGACCATATTCCCGTAGAGACGAATAAACCAATAACCCCACCACCCTCACCCCCACCCCCACCTCCACCACCACCACCTCCTGAGAGCAGTGATAGTGATTCTGACATGGGTCACAAATCAGCTCACATTCCTCTATATGAGGGGAATGAGGACCCTAGATGACACTGGTTTGTCTGCGAGTCGACTTGGGAGGCCAACCAAGTTACAGACGAAGATAGACAAATGGCACAGTTCACCGGTGCCTTGAGGAAAAGGGAATTGACATGGTATATGACCTTTTCAAAAATATAACCCAGAGCAACCAAAGCCAAGATCAAGGCGCAATTTCTATCATTTTTCAAAACTCTAGATGCCAAACACCTGGCAGCGAAAAAACTAAAAATAACATCACAAAAGCCAAGGGAAACTGTCCGCGACTATGATAAGCATTGGAAAGACCTTCTGAGCCAATTGGACTATGTTATAGATGAACAGTTACTAATCCAGTGGTTTCTTCCAGGGTTATCTCAGAAAGTGTGCCGACACATCAGTCTGGAAACATTCAAATCTTAGGAAGATGCGCTATAAAAATCTCTTCAAGTGGAGATGGGCGAGGACATACCCACTTACCTCACTTAACACATATTGGAAGAATATCTTGAGAGTGTACAGAAGTATTTAAAGGAGTTAAACCTCAAGAATTAGGATATTTGGTGCACAAAGTGCTCGACGGTCGGACACTCCAAAGACAACTGTCGACAGGAATACAGCCGACAGGACGTTCAATTTGTGTAGACGAAATCTTTTTGCGACATCTGCCAAGAACACAGGGACCACTTGACAAAATACTGCCCGTTCAACATGAAGAATGGCAAGGCATCCTAGTGTGCAATCTATGAAACCAAAAATCATAATATGGCCAACTGTCATTTGAACCTGAAGAATCGACAAAATTATCAGGCAGTCTACCAAACTAATGCAGTTGCATAACATAACGAGCAAAACAATTTAGAAAATGATTAGAACTGTCAAAGATATGATGATTGACGATACGAGCACCAATACAAAAATCGACGTGGAGGCTATGGAGGAAAAGGTCGATTCCCTGGGAATCGTGACAACCGACCGCGTCGACCCATCCAGTGCTTTACATGTTATAATGAGGGCCATCGGTATGCAGACTGTCCATATAAAGACAGAACTGACCTCAAATTTTGTACTCATTGTGGAGTAGGGGATCACTCACTAGAGGATTTCCCTACCATGTTGGAAAAAATAAATACAAAGAAAAATGTTAATGTCTTGTCCTGTGTGCAAAAAAATGATGTAATAAATACAAAAAAATTGCATATTGTAACTCGACAAGGAACAAAAATAGGCAGTGATAACCCAAGAATCAACAAAATAAAAGAGAAAACTGTATATCCTTGTCCACTAAAAGAAAAACAAACATACAAAGAAGCAACCAATGTATTCAGAGAAATTGCATGACAAGAACAAGCTCACGACACTCGACATAACACAATAAATGAATTAATCCAGCTCATACAAAAAGACAACTTAGTATCTCAGTTCATCGATTTCCTATATGAAATAAAATGTAACAACTTTGAAAAACAAACAAAGAACATCTGCAGCTTAAATAAAAAAGACAAAGGTGATGCCGACCCACTTGTCGACCTAGAAATCAAAGGATACCATGTCCGACAAGTAGTGCTTGACTTTGGATCACAAGTAAACATCATGACTCGTGACACATGGGAACAAATGGGAAGACCTTGACTACATGAGTCAGGCATATACCTGAAACTATCCTACCAGGGCCTAATTGAACCTATTGGAGTCTGGAAGAATGTTGACACAACTATAAAAGGAATCTCAACCAAGGTAGACTTCGAAATCATTAACCTTAAGGAAGGATCCAGTTCATTCCCAGCGTTAGTAGGTCAACCTTAGGGTAGAAAGATGAAAGCATCGATATCCCTGGACAAAGAGAGGATCAAACTAAAATTAAATGGACAAAAGGTCATTGTACCCATTCATCCATCTCAAGGAGAACCTTGGACTGAACCTATCGATGACGAAGTCGACGTCCGACAACTCTACCAGATTTAAAACAATGTCGATTATACATAACCAAATATCCATGGAGAACTTCATTTAGGAGGTAATAATTCAGACGACGAATTATATGATTGGGAGATCGAGAACTACAAAACACAAGTAATAGGGTGCTAGACTATTCAAAAAGTGCAGAAAAAGCCCACCCAACAGTGCTTCATAGTGTCCATTGTTCCAAAAATATTTGAGAAGAAAACTAGGGAATACCCTACCTTACAACCTACCAATGTAAATACTACACAGATACCAAGGTACAAGGAAATGGAATCACCAGTCATGCATGTAGAACAAGTTTCCAAAAATATTGGTGAACATGGCTGACTTTAAAGCCTAGTAGAAACTTTTACAGGACAAGATGCTCGATGGTGGGATACCCATCAGACGAGACTGCAGACCTAGACAACAGCTTCGACTTACTTTGTTGAAAGGTTTGGAGGAAAGAGGTTAACTCAACAAGCTCAGATACATGTATTCACTCAAGGACAGAACCCAGAAGATCATATTAAAACCTGTGAAAAAGAGTGGAGAAGACTTGGATACAAGGATGAACGAGCATGGCCACATTTGTTCCCATCAACCTTCCCCAACTT
The DNA here is from genome assembly GCA_001517045.1 of Pseudotsuga menziesii. Taxonomy (NCBI): domain Eukaryota; kingdom Viridiplantae; phylum Streptophyta; class Pinopsida; order Pinales; family Pinaceae; genus Pseudotsuga; species Pseudotsuga menziesii. The sequence goes on along the minus strand of LPNX010569716.1, from coordinate 79,836 downwards.
ACCAAAAAAATGGTATAAGATGGAAGAAGCTAGAGGTGAAACATTCCTATGGCATGACCTCAGGGAAAATTTCATTAAAGATTTCAACTTTGTACCACAAAATGAAAACTTGGTCGAAACAACAAAACAAATTAAAGAATTTATATAGCTGACCGAAAACAAACCCTTAAAAGATCACCAATAGATAATGAAATGTAACAATATACAAACAAGGACAAAACCACAGTCGACAAGACTACAGTTAGAAAACGAAAACACAAAAGGAAAAATATTTAGATGGAAATCCAACCATGTCAAAATGACCAAACCTATTTGTACAATCCTTAAAGTAGAAACTACCGACAAACAGGATACCGACAGAATGACTACAACCGACTTCCTTGCCACATTCTCACAGTTTAAAGAAGGAAGCTGACCAATCAATGAGGCCAAAGCACCAGAATGGCTAGATGCTAAAATCAAAACTAGAGAATTCGACATCTCAAATGATGATCGACCAAAAATGGCAAATATTGGTGACTACTAGAGTGAAGAGAAGACCACAGAGATAGTGAACTTATTAAAGGAGTTCCAAGATGTATTTTATAGAGATTATAAAGACCTCAAAGGCTTAGTCCATGAAATGGGAGAAATGAATATTGATATTAAACCTGATGTTTGACTTGTGAAGAAAATGCCATATAAACTAGCTCACAAATACAAAGAGATAGTTAAAAAGGAAATTGATAACATGCTTGCAGTAGACATCATCTATCCTATCGACCAATCAGAATGGGTAAGTCCAATGGTTGTATAGCCTAAGAAACATGATCCGACCAGACTAAGAACTTGTGTCGACTTCAGAGAACTAAACAAAGTGACTCTAACAGACCCATTTCCAACTCCTTATGCAGATGAAATCTTAAATGAGGTTGCATGACATGAATGCTACTCATTTACAGATGGATTCTTAGGTTATAACCAAGTGCTAATAGCTAAATAAGACCAGAAGAATACAACCTTTGTGTGTGAATTTGGTTCATTTGCTTACAAGGTTATGCCTTTTGGATTAAAAAGCGGCACCTGCAGTATTCTCTAGAATTGTTATCAAAACATTTTAGGAATATATCTATAAGACCATGGCAGTTTACTTTGATGATTGGAAAATATACTCCATGTTAAAGGATCATTGCAAATGGCTCAGACTTATGTTGGAGACATGTCGACAAATTCAACTCTCCCTAAACATCAAGAAATGCATATTTGTGACCCCCATAGGGATATTATTAGGGAACATTGTCTGTAAGGAAGGTATTAAGGTTGACTTTGAAAAAATAAAAATTATCCTCGACCTAAAACCACCAGTAAACCCAAAACAAGACAGGGTGTTACTTGGCCACACAGACTATTACAGAAAATTCATAAGATATTATTCAGATATGACCTATCCTCTTGAAGAACTATTAAGGGAAGATCAAGAGTTTAACTGGACAGAGGAGTGCCACATATCATTCAAAAAATTAAAAAGAAAATTAGTTGAAGCACCAATCCTAAAGTTTCTAAACTGGTCGATCAAATTCCATGTTCATATTGATGCATCAGGCCTAGCAATAGGTGCAATATTAACTCAACCAGGAGATGATGGGATGGATTATCCTATAGTTTATAGTAGTAGAAAATTAAGCAAGGCTGAGAGGAACTATTCAACAATAGAAAGAGAAGCCCTAGGAATGGTATTTGCACTACAAAAATATCGACATTATCTCTTAGCTAACCCATTTATATTCTATACAGACAATCAGGCCCTGAAGTATCTCACCAATAAACCACTGCATCATGGAAGGATCTGTCGATGGCTACTACTCTTTCAAGAATTTGAGTTCGAAGTCATTGTCCGACCAGGCAAGTTAAATGTCATTTATCCCAAATCGACACGGGAGAAGAACCGACAGGAGTCGACGATGACTTACCTGATACACATTTATTTTGGATAGAAGCAGTCCCAGCAGAACTAGAAGAAATAGCCCAGTTCTTGGAAGATGGACATGCACCAGAAGGAATGAGTACAAAGAAAAATAAGATCTTAGCTATGAAGGCTGCACCATACAGTCTTATAAATGGATTCTTATACAAAATGGGATTAGATGACATCCTCAGAAGGTGTGTACTAGAACACGAATGAAACAACATTATGTATGAAGCACACTATGGACCTGTAGGAGGACATTTCTAGGCAGACACAACTGCAAAGAAAATACAACGATTGGGGTTATGGTGGCCGACACTCCACAGAGATTGCAAAAAAAATTTCAGTCGATGTGACAAATGTCAATGACTGGGTCGACCCCTACCTAGCACATAAATTCCTTTGATATTAGTAAACCCAAGTTTAACATTTGAAATCTGGGCCATAGAATTCATAGGACCATTTCCTATACCAGCAAAAAGGACAAGTGCAAGGTATATCATAACTGCAGTCGAATATGTCACTAAATGGGCAGAGGCTAAACCAATCAACACATGTTCTAGTGAGATAGCTGCTAAGTTTATCTATGAGAATATCATCACTAGATTTGGATGTCCACTAACTCTAATTAGCGACCAGGGAACACACTTCATAAACATAACTATCAAAACCCTAACCAACCAATTCCAAATCGACCATTGTCGGAGCACAGCATACCATCCTCAGTCGAATGGAGCAATTGAAGCATTTAATAAAACATTAACAATAGGACTAAACAAAATATGTAATGCTGATAAGGACGACTGGGACGAGAAAATACCTGCAGTATTATGGGCATACAAAACAGCATATAAACGCTTAACCGACCAAACTCCTTTTCAACTAGTCTATGGACAAGAAGCGGTAGTTCCACTACACTTTCGACAAAAAACACCTATCATCGCAGAAAACCTACATGTCGATGTTGAACAAGGAAGAAAGGAGCGACTATTGCAATTGAGAAAACTCGAAGAGCATCGACTAATGGTAATACAACATCAAGAAATCCAGAAACAACAATAGAAAGCATGGCACAACTGAAACATCAAGAACAAAAACTTGTCGGTAGGAGACCTTGCTTTACTATACAATAGTCGAGTAAAAGGTAAACCTAAAATTCTCCACACATAATGAATGGGACCTTACATTGTCGAAGAGATACATACCAACGGATTAGTTCGACTAAGGACGGTACAAGGCATAGTATTTAGGAAGCTCGTTAATGGAGCCCAACTAAAACGCTTAAAAAAAATCATATAATGACCATAACCATAAACCAAAAACTATAAAAACTTAAAAATCCAAACGCCAAAAAAATACCGTACATACAGAAAACTATGACAGGAAATTACCATTTCGACAACCGACATCATGCCCATCGACATAACACCATCGACCATTTTCATCGACCGACCACTTCCATCGACCATTCTCATAACCGACATCGACCGACGACCTTGATAGTCCCAGCGCGCATTCATGACATCGAGCACTGAAAGCAATTCGCCATTAACGCACACTCAAGTGTTCCAGCTGGAACATCACGTCCACCATTAATACACCTATTGACGCACACATCCACAGCATCGCCTATAAATAATGGACCGTCGAAGGATCATTCACCGCAATTCATACAGAGAGAGCATCAGAGCATCCAATTGACTGAAAGCCAAGAAACCCTTAGTGCAATATACCACCAAACCGACACAATGGCACCCAAACAAACTAGAGCCTCGACCAAAGCCAAGGAACTACAGGCTGCGGATACACCTTTAGTCCGTAGGCTGAAAAACATTAAGAATGCCAAGGTACAGGAAGGCTCATGGAAAAAACTATGGGCCGAGATGCAAGAATGGGCTTATGTTAACAAGAAGGCCACTCAAGCCGTAGAGAAGATCAAATACAACACTATATTCAGCTATGTCAATTCACCACTCATGGCCATCTTCGGTGGCACGAAAGAAACCGCTGTAAAATTCATCATCAGCCAGTACCACAAGGGTCGGTTCTACTTCGACCAACCGGTCGACATCTCTGGAGAAGTCATCTCCAAGCTCATCGACCTCTCAAACGAAGGAAAACCAGTACCAGTCGGTATTAAAGAAGGATTGGTCGAAGAGCTGACTGGGTCTACATCAGGAAAGAACTCGAAGGGGTTGATGATTAGCCAAATCACAACCCAAATGCCATAGATTGTGTCCAAAATCATAGCAATAACACTCACCCTGGCAAGTCGAGGCAACGACCTTAAGTTAGACATGCTAGAAGCTGTCGACACCATTGCAACAGACAAAAGGATATACAGATGGGCTGAATATGTCGTCGACATGGTCAAGACCATCTATGAAAGATGCCAAGAAACGGGGGAAATCATCAAGTTCCCCTCCCTAATCTTATGGATAGTCATGTACCATATCTGCCCAGAGGGGAGTCCAATATTTCAGGAACTGTTGAGGTTCCAGATGTGGAGATTCAAACCATTCTCCCAGAGAGGAACCTTGTAGGAGCTTGAGCATAGGAAAGTACTATTGGAGAACTAGCTTCAATAGCTCAAAGTCCACACGACTAGATGGAGGGTTCCTTAAAACATCCGAAGAAATATAACGATGAACTCCCACATCCAGTTAGAGCTCGACCATACCTCGGTGTGGTACATGCAGGGCGACAACTCAAATGCCAAAGCCCTCGACTACTATCTATCAGTCGACCAGATCTTTCAGGAACTGTCTGGACAGGCTAAAACCAAAATACCAGTACTAGCAATAGTGAAGCAGATCGACTTCTCGATCAAGGAGCTGCTCTCAGACTAGGAAAGAGAGGAAGACTATGAGCTTAACCTCTATATCAGCACCTTTGTGTTGGAGGAGACACCGGTCGAACACACCAGTTGACTTCAAATAACCATCAAACCTCCTACCGCAAAAAGGGCAGAACCCTAGACAGCAGAGCCACAACCAGAGCAGCAGGTAATTACTCTGGCTGCAGAAAGTGTCATCCCGACCCAGGAGCCAAGGGGAGAGACATATCTAGAAAACCCAAAGTATACTGTCACAAAAGGCATCATTAGAAAATTGTCAAAAGAGATAGCAGGGGCCAGGAAGAATCTCCAGACACAACAACAACAACAAGGAAAAGGTAAGCACAAGCTTATCCTTGCAGACTCATCAGAAGATGAGGAGGAACTGGTGGCCACATCCCTCAACATAATAGAGGATGCTGCAGCAAACAAGGTGCCGGTCAAAACCCAGTTCCAAAGATTCGTCGAGGCGCGAGCACTAGCGGGTCGACCAAAGAAAGCTAAGACCACGATGATGCCTGAGAACGTCGTCGATCTGGTGTCTACACCTCCACCCCCATCATCAATGAAAATAACTGAGGAGCAAGTACCAGCACTACAGTCAGTAAGCCCCCCTCGACTTGTGCGAAAGTGTGATGTCAAAAATGGTGAAGGCCAAATTCTACAAAGACAGAGATTTGCAGGCATTCATTGAGAAACTGCCTGATATATTTATGTCAGCCCAGAAGATATCCACAAAAGTACCTCTCTTCACGGTCGATGGATACCAACTAGGACACGAAGCCTAGTCTAGAACCTTTGCAAACATCACGTCGACTTTCGAGAGAAATCCCAACAAGGAAGCTGAAGTGGTTGCACGTCGGACCTCAACTATCACTCCGACTGTACCTCAAGCCGACCTACTAGCCACTGCCCCGACTGGAGGAGAAGAAAATGAGGAGGACATAGCCCGACGGATTAACCAAATGTTCTCCGAATGAGACTCACCTCCCCGCCCCGAAAATCCACCACTCACCCACACTTCCCCCAAACCAATCACCCCCGACCATTCACCTACTCCATCACCACCACCACCCCCTAACTCAGAGCAAGGCCCGCCGCAACTTGCTGCATCTAAACAACCAAAAGTAGCAGTCATCCCACCTCCCAGTATCCCATAAACCAAATATCCTGACTCGACTGTTACAGGTACATAGGTGTCGACAAAATCCGGAAAAGAAAAGCATAAGAAGAGGAAGGAGAAACAGAAGAAGGAGCATCATGGACAACCATCAAAGGTCCAGATCAGATTAAAGGATGCAAGCTCCCTAACCAACCCAGAGCTAGGAAAACTCCTCAAGACCCTAGCAGGTGAAGCAAAGATGAGGAGAAAGCAAAGAAATAAGGAACTCGATGACAAGAACGCAGAACAGGTCGAGTTCCTCACCAAATGCTGAAACCTATCCCACTCAGTCCTGTCGGGCCCCGTAGAGGTCAACATAGACAAACCGCTCGAAAGGGCGTATCATCTATTTGAGAGCATGGTGTCGACACTCCAAGCTCACATTCAGGAAACAAAGGAGGAACAAAAAGAAGAAACTTCCTGACACCTAATGGCACAGAACACCACCTTCACTAAAGCTTTTAAAGTGTTGCAAGATCACATGGAGGAGTCTATCGTAACTGAAGAAATACTGAGAGACTAGCCTGCTTACTATGGGAAAGTCTATCAACAATCTCAGTAGACCCGACAAGGGATCCAGGAATTGGAAAGCAGGAAATCCATCGAGGAAGCACTAAAGATATAATAGAAGAACAAATAGTGCTTGAAACAGCCAAGCTGTAGAGACTAGAGAGGGAAGCACATCAGTGGGTGCAGCAAGCTATCCCCAATTTAGAAAAAAGTCAACATCATCTGTCCACAGATGAAATGACTTATAGAGACTGCAGAGGAGAAGGACCAATTTATGGGTCCCGACATGGAGAGGATAGCAGAAGTCTCCATTTCAGAAAAGATGTCGATCCTATCAAGCCTGACCACACTTAGCATCGACATCCAGAAGATTTTGCAAAGTTGGATAGATTTCCAACATCACCTCACAGTAACAACACCAACCATTGTCGAATTCTGTGTACATAAGCGACCGACCATCAGACTTCATAGCCCATGAAGACAAGGAAAATCACAGTAACTATTGAGACCAGAGGAATTTTTTGTACCTCCCTGGTTCTTCGGGACGAAGAAATGTTTTGTTCATGGGGGAGATGTAGAAGGAGCAAGTTGATAAGTCGACTTGAACGACAGCCGACTTAGTCGATCAGCTGACTAAGTCGATGGCCCGACTTAGTCGATCAACCGACTAAGTCAGTCGGCCGACTACATTAGAGATTAGGTCGGCCACCTAAGGTCGTGTTGGTTCATCGAACTAACATGTAGTTATTTTGTAACTATTTTGTAATCATATATATTAGGCTGTTGAGCCAGATGAGAACTCAATTCAGTTCTTTGTGTTGTATGGACTCATTCATGTAATATAATCTGTTAATTCACCTAGTTGTTCTTATCTCTTGTCTCTATTTTATATGTATGTTTTAGTATGTATTATTGGTAACCTTATGTGATCTGTGAGATTACAACAACACTCAAAATAAATCTGTAGCGATAAGCAGGTGAAATATTAATATAGATTCTAAAGGGAGCACTAGAAAAATAGGTATTTTTTTTGGTTGATTTTTTTTGGTTCAAAGTGTTGATCAAGTTTCAAACAAACTTCAAACATGTTGACATTTGGTAGCTATAAGAAGAATTTTTTACATGTAACTTCATGTTTTTTCTTAAAGGCCTTGAACAAGAATTGTTGATTTCGTTAAAAATCAACTTTGATCGTGAGGAATCATGAGTATAGACAATTTCAGGGACAAGATAGTTTTGTTCAATATTTATGTCTTTACAACTGAACAGCATCGTGCCTAACCATCGCATCATGAAGGTAAAAAAAAGGCAACAAAGGGGAGCTAAAATTGAGTTGGTGTAGACATGGTGTTTTCCTTTGAGGAACTAGTATTAAGTTTTGCAAGGAAGGAAAATGAAGGGGAAACTGTAAGAGACAGATGAGACAAATTGTTCACCTCATAATGCAAGGTGGCTACAACCTTCAACCTCATTGACTTCGCTTTTGTAAAAAAAAGGAGTGATGGCTTCATTTAGTGTTCTCAACAAACCACACACCAAAAGAGAAAATTGTCACCCATAAAAAGAGACATATCACTCACTAGGATGTGCAATCTACCACTTTAACTTAATGAATTACTCACTTAGGAGGAAAGAAATATATCAATATCAACAAATTGGTAGGCTGACCATTAAGCTTAATGTCAACCTTTTACAATTGTTTTTTGTTTCTATGGTTCATCACTATTTCACCCTACAACTTTTTATTTACCGGAAAACAAGTTTATGTATTCATCTCTTGGTTGTAGGAGGGCACTTTATTTGTTCGTAGGTTTCTTCCATAAATCACAACCTTCTAGCATGTGTGTTTCCTTGTAGGCATTCCCATTCATTTTTCTCATTATATTTCACCTTGGTTCGGTGTTGCATGTGTGACACTCAATATAGCTCGATTCAAAATCGCATTCCCCATCATATATTAATTTCATGTGAATCATCCTATCTATCATTAGGAGATTTGAAACCTTGAAATATCTTTAAATAATTACATTTTAAACACATCCACAATCTTTAAAATTTAAAACTATGATCATCCTGATTACTAAGAACAATATAGATTGGATGAATATAGAAATCAAATTCTAGTTGATTGAACATTGCTACTTTTCCCTACTATTTTTTTTTCTTTCCTTCTCAACTATATTCTAGCTACATGAGTTATTGCAACCAGTAATACAACACAAGGAGCATACTTCTTTTGGAAAAGAAAGAACAAGATCTTATCTGCTTTGTTTTTTGTTGGGAAGGAGGATTGGTCTCTTTGTCTCTTGAATATTATGAAAGAATCCGAAATGCCTTGAAAACGTGAGAATGTTTTTGGATAGAAGGAAAATCTAGAGAAGAACTTATAAATTTAGAGGATACGTGGAAGGACAATCTAATAAGAAATTTGAACACTCCCAAGTTTTGAGCATAATTTTTTTTCATCCTAGCATAATGATAACTAAGTTAATTTAATTGAGAACCATACCTTTGAAATGGTTTGACCATTCAAAACTCGAAACAACAGTTTTGTATGTCAAATCCATCACAATTTTACAATATTTGTATATCAGACTAAGTCTGACTCAAGTAATGCAATTATGGATATCTCGTTCATGTCCAAAATATTAATCACTTCATTGTTTGCAAGATTGCACTTAATTACTATATGAATTACAATAATATTTGTGTATTTGATTAAAAAAATTAAATTGACGACTCCTTATGTCAACCACTAGATCAAAGTACAACAAATTTTGTATTTCATTATTTAAACAATTTATTACTTAGAGTCACTTCTGTTATAAATGTTAAAAAGAAGACATAATAATATACCAAAATGCTTTAAGAGTATGATAAGGAGGGTCTTAGTATATATAGGCCTCTTTAGAACATTGTAAATTGGGAAAATAAGTGGTGATGGGATAAACTATGGAAGAAGAAGGTGTTCATGAAGAGAAAATGGTTTGTGGTTGTTATTAAAAAATGAGGATTTTAATTGGGAGATGCTTCAAAAGTATAAAAGGAGGGTCTTAGTATAGTTATTTTGTGTAAGTAGGAGCATAAAATAATTTTCTAAACTCATTCAATTTGTTAAGGATGCATATCCATAAGAACCATGGTTACTTGAAGAACATGGTTTTGTATTTTGGTTAAATATATTCATATCAAGTCTAAAAAATTTTGAGTTCTAAACTTCCATTGATGTGTGTTTGGTTTTTTTGATTAAGAATCCATATCCACAAATGCCTATGATAGGAGGACCTTGCTGAAGATCCAATTTAGTCCACTGGTTAAGGAGGCATATCCATAAGAACCCACAATAATGGCTACTTGAATACCTTGGTTTTGACTTTTGGTTTTGACTTTTGAGTTCTAAGGATAGTAACCAAATTTGGGTGAATTGTAGCTTCCAATACACAAAATATGCAAAAATCCATATTGATTGAATAATTTTCTCAAGATCGGATTTTCTATGTCAATGAATTGCTAACTGAATTGAATATGAAATTTACAGTCGAAATACACCGAAACTTCGAAGATTTGTCAAGAATCTCTTTATATTAGTAAGATGTTTTCTTCCAAATTTGTTTACATTTGGCTTTTTTCTTTATAGTATTTGAATACAAATTTAAACGTGTTCCATGGTTCAACCTCCTTGACTTTCCTACGTTTTACCAAGTCTACTATGTAAGTTGCTACAATGATGACACAGCTAGTGATAGTGATAATTGGTACCTTGCTGAAGACCCTACTCTGTTCTTTTAGCTAAGAATATAGATACATATGTATATGAAACTTTTCTCAATCCACATGGACATGTTTTTTTTTGAGTTCATGTATAGGTTTTGAGTTCAAGATCCAAGTAGGATAGCTTTCAACATGATGAACATTTACCACAGCATGATCATAATCTTTGTTTTTTTAGTTTCTTTGAAAACGATGTTTTTATCTCTTTCTTTGAATTTACATTTCAATTTCAAATTTAATAAATGGAGGTTTATTTATACGAGAATCTCATACTTTGTGTGAAATGAGTAATTTGTGTAGCCATTTCTTTTAAATCCAATTTTCTCTTGTAATTTTGGTGTTCCTTTGAAGTATGAAACTGTTTAATGAAGAAAATTGATTGAAAAGGGTTTGCATCCGTTTAATAATAGAGTGAAAATTTCACAAGCATGAGTCCTCGACAAAACAGAATGTACTTGTAAAGAATGGAAAAAAATCACCAAGTATGAGTGTATTTCATTAAGGTAACAAAAGAATGAGTTTGTTAGAGAGAAAATAAAGTAAAAAAATATCCAAGTATTATTTTGGCAGCTAAGAGATTTGTTTTTTTTAGTAAAATATTACTTTATTTTCATAGAAGTCTAAGTATGACTTTGTCTAGTGAATAAAATGACTCCATCTCTAGAGAAAGTCTATGACACCGTTCAGTGAAGATATCACGCCATTTTCATCGAAAAAACAAAGTGTAACTCCATATATTGAACATAATCACTTTGTTTTCTGGAGAGAAGTCTAAACAAGACTTTGTCTAGAGAAGAAGAGTCACTACGTTTTTAGAGAAAATGTCTTAGTATGAATCCATGCTGAGAATAAGAGTCACTTTGTTTTTGGAGAAAATTTCTGAGTATGATTTCGTTGAGAGAAGATAATCATTTTGTTTTGGAAAAAATTGACAATTATCCTCCTCTTATTCTATATGTTCTTCGTTTTGTAGTTTTTTTTAATATTTTATTTGAGCTGACAGATGTGACACATTTCAGTGACACGTCTCATTCACTTGGGTTGTAGAAAGCGCCTCTCAGCCCAAAGAGAAATGTGTAACTATGTAACAAGAAAATATACATATCACTATAGATATTGATCTTTTTTAACTTCAATATTTTAAATATTTAAATATTTGCATCTTAATATATTTTATCTAAATACTTAAAAAACATTGTTTTAGTCTTACTAATTTTGTTTCTAAGTGTAGAATCCTATTTTATTTCACCTATTTGGCATATTATTGCACCTTCTTGGGGCAATTGATATTTATAATTGTGTATTATCTACTAATTTGAATTTACTACTAAAAAATTGATAAAATGATTTATACTTATAATAATAAATAATAGGTAAAAATATAAATTTAATGATTAATAAAATTATAGTTCAATAGGAAAACAATGATACGTTTGATTAGTTAAAAATGTAAATTTAAAGTTTAATAAAATTGTGGTTTAATAGTGAAAAATATCCTTAAAGCATGTAAATGTTGATTATATAATAAATTTTACACATTAATTTTTAATTTAAAAACATATCAAATAATTTACAATTTCAATGATAAATAATAATTAAAAAACAAAAAATAATGATGAATGAAATTGTGATTGATTTCATGATAAATGTCAGTTAAACAATTAAAATTAATTATGAATGAAATTGTAATTTAGATTGTATGATTTAATGATTAATGAAATTGTTATTTGATATTAAAAACAACTATTTGTTTTTTATTTTTTAAGATCATTCAATTTTCTGAATTATTTCATTAAATTTAGTTATTACTGAAGACATGTTCTTAAGAGATAGAAGTGAAAACTATAGTAACAAGTTTTTATCTTTTACAACCAAAAATTTATGATATGTACATGTATATGGTTCAAATTCTTATGTAGGACATGTTTGTGCTTGAACTTGTGTTCATGTTTATTGTACACCAATGCTTACAATAATGATTGGGGTTAGTTGTGAGTGTAGGTTGAATTAGAATTAATTTTTTTTATCTTGGGGAATAATCTCACATAAAATCCTTCAATTAATTCTCCATGGTTCATGCATGAACGAGTATGGCTCATTGACAATTCTGTTTATATGAAGTCACATGTTGTAAAGGATGTCACAAGCTCAAATCACACTTGGGCTTACCTGTGTCCCATGCTTGCAGAAGGTTGTGGGGAACCTAAGGGTATAGTGGTAGTGAGAATGGACCCCTGGATCCCGTGTCACATGAGTAACAAACCAATCCCTAGTTGCTAATTCCCCTAGTTACAAAAAAAAAATTCCCCGTGGTTCATGGATGGTAAATGTGGTAAACCATCGGCCCTAATTACATACCCTAACCCTACGGGGATCAAGAGAGTTGAGCATGTGACCTCCCCAACATTGGGGGGAGAGATCTCGTATATTTGACTAATGACTACTTGAGCTTACCCTTGGGGCTTGTAAGCCACTTAACTATACTCATTTTTTTTAATTTAACTAAATTCTATTAATAATATACAAAGAGAGATACATACAATCCTTGGTGCAATTTGTTCTTAGATAAAATAGACTTTCATAACTTTCAAAATAGTTAGTATAAGTTTGTTGTGAGATTTTTCCTATCTCATATAAGGACTCCTAAAATCCCTTATAATATTAAAAGGTTAAAGCATAGATTTCTTGAGTTTAAGTAGAACTACTTAAATATAACATGAATGCATTTATATCATAAGAAAAGTTAAACCTATACTAAAACCAAGATAGACAAATCCTACTCATTAGAGGCTAAGTCAATGTTGATGAAGATAGGAGGTACATCCTCCCTAGGGTTGGACTTGGTAGCTTATTCGTATTAGACTACTTTCATGATGCAAAGTTCATCTTCCTTCATATTTATAGGGTGTAGCTCCTCCTCTAGTACCTCATTCCTTGCTTCAAATCTCCCAAATCTCATGGATTAGGTTTTCATATTTCTATTTTATATGGTTGAGTTGCTCTTACAATTGACTCAATTTGTTGAGAACAAAATTCTACTAGGAATCTCCTGATTCGACCATAATGGTTATGAATTCTTCATATGATAGTAAATATCCACCAATTAAAGGAATTTTGTATCCCTACTATGTGACAAGGCAGTGTTTGGAATCCATTGAAATATATCCTCATAAAGTTGTGCATTGGATGTCATGTCCTAGAGTTCTCTCACTCCACTCTCACTCCACTCTCAATTTTCTTGACTTCCTTCTTTACCTTATCATAAATTTTTTATATAGAGTATCACTTCCTCCTATTTTGAGGACCATTCTCTACATCTTTTAGGTCTCCCTTTGCGAATGTCATAATTAATTTCCTCTTTCTCTAACTTCTTTTTCTTTTCATCCTCTCCCTCTCCAAAAATGACTATTACAACCTCTAAGACAAACCACTCCTAATGTACCAAGAATGGAACCCTGCAACAATCATGTTGTGAACCCAATTCTTAGTCCAAAGCATCCACTTCAAATTCTAGAGAAACAAATTCAAAGAAGTAAAATTAGGGCTATCATATATCATTATAGACATATAAAATCACCTTCAAAGAGTATATCCCTCTTCTTTATTGGTTTAAGAATCCTTATTCCCATCATGAATGACAAATAAATTGTCATAGGCCATCATAAACACCCTTGTATCCATGCCTACTTCCTCCATGATTTTACAAGTGTAGGTTTCTGCTTTATAGAGGAGGGAAGTCTTAGTCTTGGCACTTGGAGGATGAGGCATAATGGCCTCCCATTTCCACCACCTTCTCCCTTATCTCCTCATCCCCTTTTGTACATGCCAAACATCACCTTTACTTGTACTCCTTCAACGCTCATGTTGGCCTTGTGATTATGTTTCCCTATCACCTCATTCGAGAGTTACACATACGTTAATTAAAAAACANCACACACACACACACACACACACACACACACACATAGACATGCACATGCACGCGCACGTGCATGCACACACACACACACACACACACAACATTGACGGGATAAACTAAACCTTATTTTTACGATTCTTAAGTAAATTACCTTATCCTTTTTTCCAAGGAAAAATATTTATGCTTGATAATTCTTATGAGAAATCAAATTTTACATTGTTAAAGACTATTGGTGTTAATGTTCAAAACAACCATTGTATTTTTCTAAATATATTGTTATAGAATTCCATAATCAAACTTAAATCAACCTATGGACCATAGAAAGGCTCCCAAAAGGTGCAAAGACTTAATAGAGACATTATACAATCACCCAAACTTTACAAGATAAAAATGGAGAAAAATAGAATCACAAGGATCATCCAAAAAGATAGCTACTAGAATTGCAACCATAATGATTATTTGAAAATATCTAGGTTTCTAGATAGGAGGTTTGATCCCTTAATTTGTGCTAAATTTTTAAGTCAGTAGGAGACCCTCTTGCAAAGAGAGAGAAGATTTTGAGACGGATATTTATTTGGAGTTGAATTTTATATGGGAAAAGGAGATAATATCAAACTAAGGTCTTACCTTTAGGATTATGTGAATGATAAAACCCATAGATAAATTAGTAAGTTGCATTTTGTTGTTTGTCCAATAAATAACTAGCTTGGAGTCCTCTAGTACCTTAAATTTCCTCATCCCTTTGTGAGTAATGTTTTGAGGAGAATCCACATGGCAAGAAGTTTAACTCTATTGTTAGTTTCAGATCCTATTCCAAATTTCATAATAAAATAATGTGAGGAAGAGAAGTGAAAAATTACACAACTTCCTGGGTTCCTCGATAGTTCCTAGTAAAGAAACCCCGTGGTTTCCTTAGATCTCTGGGTATTTTGTGTCATGTCCCCACCACTCATCCCAACGATGGAGAGGACGCGACCCACATTGTTGGTGTTGTCAAACTGGGAAATATAGCCCCATGAGAATGATAATAAAATGCATTGAATTAAAACATGCACAGATGCATAACAAATGAAACTATACAATGGAAGCATATCATCCATTCAAGCATTCAACATGTTCATCGTAATTTCATTAAAACAAATATAGTTTCATACGTAAAAACACAAGAACACTTATCTTGAAAATAAGCAGGCCCACAACTGGCTATGTCATTGCAATGTTCCACCCAACCATAAGCTAGTGTGCTCATCAATCTCTCAGTATCACTGCCACCCCCGATATGGGCATGATTTCCACAAGGAACTAGGGAACAACAGGCTTACACATAGCAATACCATACATCCATAGTCAAGCCAACACACAGTTGGGTTTCATAGACTGTCCGACTACGACAATGAACAACTGGGTTTTAGATGCTATTAAGGAAATAAGCCAAAAACACGTGGGTTCCTTCGACTTACTCAACCAAGCCAAACCTTAGATCAAAACACAGTCAACCAATTGACAAATAGGTTCCTTTGAATTTCTCAGCCAAGCCAACATTCACACCCAAAACACAGTCAAACCCACTAACAGATGGGTTCCTTGGACTTATGTGGCCAAGCCAACCCAAGGATGCACTTCACAGCAAAAAAAATATGCTGGGTATGAACAAAACGTTCCTAGGAAGACAAAACGAAAATGGAACAAGGGGCAAAAAATACCTAGGAACCAAAATTAATTTCACAAAATGTTCAAGGACATTCAGGAGCAAAAACGATCATCATTCACACCCAAATTCAAAAAACACCTATGGGAATTTCGGGAGCAATTCGGCCTCAACAAACACCCAAAACGTAAATCCCTACTAAACATGCACTCAACAACACAAAACAACTTCCCATCCATGGAGAAAAAATGGAACAACGACAAAAAGCGTGAAGGAGAACTCCCATCTTGCTCACGGGGGAAAAACGACCTCCACAAACCCCCAACTCATGGATTTGAATTCAGAAATCGTCTGCTGGCTTCACATGGGAAAAAATGACCACCTTAAACCCCAATATTGTGGTTCCCTTCTTCTCGTTCGCCCAACAACACAAAACGAATTATGGGCATGGATAAATGAAGAAACGAAAGGAAATTGTGAGGGAGAGAGCTCAACAAGCTTCAGCTATGTGAGAGAGCCCAACATGAATGAGAATGAGTGAGGAATGAAAGGTGTGGGTGAATAATGGCTTGGGCATGCATTTCCAAGAATTTACTTGCACCATTAGTCAAAAACACATTTTTCCAAAATGGGTGGTCTTCCTAATTCTAATTTGAATTCCATACCTTTCCCATCCCAAGGAAATAACTTCCTCAACCAACTTCTAGATGACTGGGCACAAAAGACAAAACGGGTAGTTGACAGCTTGATGGGTTTTCCCCTTTGGCATTGCCTTTACCCCATTGGCTCAAGGGTTTGATTATTTCCCCCTCCCTATTCCTTGTTAAATCATGCCCCCATCTCTTTAACGTTGTGGCACATAGCTAGTTGTGGTATTTTTATTAATATGCATTTTTACATGATGTCTCCAAATATATATTGTGCCTGGCTAGCACATAAACCATCAACATCGATTTTAATCCCAGATACATAAAATTCTAAATTGATGGTGGGGCCTTTTCCTTGAGCTCTGCACCACGATCACATCAAAATATTTACATCATATGCAATTCAATACCATGGGGTCGAAACCAGGGCACACATTCCCCTCCCCCTTGGGGTCAAAACCAAGGTGTTATATTTTGGAGAAGTTATCTTCCAACATTCTTTGTAGGATATTTTGACAATATGGTTCACATTGGTGTCTATATTTAAGTACACTCATATCCAATCTACATATTCATAGTCAATAGGATTTAAGTGGAAGCTTGGATACTTAAACTTAGAATGCAAAGAACTTGTGGATAGAGGCAAGATTTCGGTAAATTGTCTTAGCATAGTATATTATATATTGTTGAAGAGCATACAATATTTTTTGAAGTTGATTTCCATTCTTGTGGCTCCAAATAAAGAGTGTAAAATATAATTGTTGTGGGAATTATATGTTAGTAAACCATAAGAAAAAAGAAAGATAGCATCAACAAAGAGAAGGTGGGGCATGAAAGAGGACCCGACCACCTTGATTTATTTGAATGTTCCTTCTCTCTTGACCTCTAGGATCAACCTATTGAGGCCTTATTCCACCAATAAGAACAAGAAATGGGACAAAAGGAATCCTTGTCTTAGGGTCGAGGAGGAGGAAAAGAAGCATGAAGGAGAAACATTTACAAGCATTGCAAAGGAATCATAAGAGAAAGTCCCCAAGATCCAGTTGATAGTCTGAAGATTCTTCCACATTTGTAGAATAAATATCCTAAGGTAGATCTAATTGAACTTATTGAAGGCTTTCGATAAATCAATTTTCAAGACAACTGTAGGAAGCTTCCCAATATTAATGGAATGGAAGCATTCTTGAGATGTCTTCACAACATCATGAATCTACCTATTAAACAAAACACCAAACTATTCTTGTGAGATGTAATTATAGATCATACCCTTCAATATAGAGGAAATTATTTGGATATAATATTATACACACAATCACAAAGGTAAATGGGCCCATAGTCCCCAAATGGGACAAAAGCATTATTCTTGGGAATAAGGAAATAAAGGTAGAATTCAAAGAAGCCAACACTTTTCTTGAGTTCCTATATTCTTCAATACTTTTGAGAATATGCTTAATGAAGTCAAATAACTTTATCTAAAAATCCAGACCAATAATTCTTTCCTTTTTCAAAGAGTAGAGGACAACCTTCAATTAATCTTTGTCCCAACACTAACCTTTCTAACTTTCTAGCACCTCAAAACTATAGTGAGTTAGGGGTTGGGCCTGTTCAATATTTTTTAGCATAGGAATAACATGTAACTCACTACCAATGGTACATAATGTCGAGTAACTTGTATATCAATGGTTTTCTCTTTAAATTTTCTATTGTAGCATCACAAGTTTTAACTTCTCAAAGTGATAAAATCACTTTTTCCATGTTTTTTTTTCTTGTTTTTTTGTGACTAGGGGAATCAAAAACTGAGGACTGGGATGGTACTCACGTGACATGAGGTTTAGGGATCCATTCTTGCTACCATTATACTCCTAGGTTCCCCCACAATCGCCCACAAGCATGAGACGTGAGTAATCCTGGGTGTGACTTTAACTCGTGACCTCCTTTACAACATGTGACTTCTTATCAAACGAATCGCCAATAAACCACACTCGTGCGGGCATCACCTTTTCCACATTGGGTAAATTCATCCATGATATTTCATTTCATCACAAGTTTTAACTTCTCAAAATGATAAAATCACCTTTTCCATGTTAGGTACCATGGTATTAGATTTCATGTAAAGTAATTTTATTAATTGCATTATATTTCATGTAAAGATTTGAGAGATTTAATCTACAAATCAAAATATAATTTGTTTATTTATTTTTGATAATATATTTTGAAAATATTTTAGTATTTTTATTTAAAAATAATATTTAAAATAAGTTTATATATATATATATATATATATATATATATATATATATATATATAATTAATTTTAATTTGGATAAAAATAATATTTTTTCTTACAATTATTTACCATATATATTTTTAATTATACATATGTAAAAAATAAAAATATTAAATAACATTTCAATTTCAAATTATATCATTTTAATAATTATGATAATAAAATAAAATAATAATATTAAAAAATAGACAAAGTGCATATAGATGAAGTGCATTATGATCCAATTTTCTTTATGTGATTTTTTACAATATTTTCTTTATAAGTGAGAAGAGGAACAATTTTATTTTGAAGTTGCTAGAAGTTTTTTTTTAAGATAGTATCTATGGTAGGGATTTGAACTAGTGACCTTCCATTTATAACTTCTCATCTCAATTACTCATTACCAATTGCTCTAATCCCGCAGGATTTAAATGTTAGGAGGACATGGGGGTGGGATTTGATCCACTTATATTGTCCATGGGTCACAAGATCATTTAATACAATGTGTTATTACTCCAGGAAACTCCTCTAGGTTGTAGCTCGAGGATGCCTGGTAACTTAAAATGTTTTTAGGGTTTTCTGATATGGATCAAGTCAGGTGACCTATATAACCTTCCACTCTCAATACATGCATGAAACACACTCAATTACAAGGCTTTTAGTTACAAAAGTTCATAAGTTGACAATAAGGTGCAGGGATGGAGAACTCATCACGCTAGCAAATTTACATACAAAACAAATGCATATAAATGGCTAATCATGATAAGGATGGTACTTATAAATCAAATCACATTAACACACCAATAGGATGACAGCTATTAGTTATTAATCAACTTGAAAGTAACCTAAATACACATTCAGGCATAAGTATAGTAAAGACAGAGATGAAGGCTGAACAAATCATAACAAAAGAGCTTATATTCAAGAATGAGCAAATTGAGAAGCTGACAATAGTATAGGTTTATAAATCCCCAAAGTCAAACCTTTTTTATAAAATCAGTCTTAGGCTTTATAGCCTTTTACAAAATATACAGATCCTGAAAACCTGGATCTATTTTTAACAAAAATGAACAAAAGTAATAGTTTTTTGCAAATTAGGGTTTAAAACCCTAATTAACTACTTGTCCTAACTAAACTGAAGAATCAGTCTATTGAATGAACTTCTAGAGAATTGAAGTAACTGGTGATTATTACTGCTACCAGCCCTGTGCCAGTTAAGCCACTGATTTCTCTTGACAGCTAGGATTGGTGCCTTTTATGCTATTATTTCATAGTAGATATTGAATAGACCTTTTTCTGATGCTTCCCTCAGCATCTTTCATCTCTAGATCACGTCCCTGAGCCATCTATAGTTGCCCAAAACTAGTCCTGTATGCCAAAAATTGCTTTTAAGCCTCTGTCTGCTTTCAGTGGTTAAGAGGCCAGTCTATCGGAACTGTTAGCTACCAAAAGTGGCACTTTCGGTGGCTAATGAATTGCCCCAGCATCCTCCTAAGCCTCTGAAAGCCCTGTTTTACAAAAATTATTAGGTTTTTCTCTAAAATGTCTTTTCAGGCCTGTTTGCTCAACTTTCCTCTTCTGCAGGCTTCGTGCTAGGAGTGTTAACAACGCCTTGGCTAGCTTCAGGAGTCTGGAGACTAACAACTGCTTCAGCTAGGGTTTCTAAGGTGGGGTGACTGCTAGGGTTTGCTTTGGCTTCCTTCAGCTGCATCCTTTGGAGCCTAACCTTCTTGTATAATCTAGTATTGTCCTTCAGGTACCTTGTGTTCATCCTTTTCAAGAAAATGTATATTTCTCTCTACTCTAGGTAGGACTTGTGTAGTAGCTTGTTCCTGCTGGTCAATGTATCATTATTTCTCTTTAGTTCTCTTTCCAAGACCTCCATTTCATAAATATGCCTCAGTAGCTAATTGATCTTTTGACTTTTAGGCTTGCTAGAGGAATCCTTCTCTGTTGGTTCCTCTTGCTCCTATGGTGTGGGGGATGGCAATGCTTCAGAAAATGGTACAATTTGCAGAGCTAGGGTTGCATCCTCTTCCTGCTCTTCCTCATAGTCTAAATAGGGTAGAATTAAGATATTCTCATGGTGTGCTTCTGCCTCCTGACCCTTCTCACTAAAGTCCAAGTTCCTTTTTTCCTTCTTGGTTTTGGAACAAGAGGGAGGCTGTTATGTTGATGCTGCTAGGGAAATGGCCCTCCTCCTTCTTCTCCCACTTCTTGGTATGCTAGATTTCTTGGCAGGAGACTTCCCTTTCTCTTATGGCTGAAGGCCTATATCAAAACCATTCTAGAACATAAAGTAAGTCCAAGCCATATTTCTTCTCTTCAACAACTCCTGGACCAATAACTGGATAAGAACATGGTGGGACAGCCTGCCAACAATCTTGGATGGCTGGGATTTCACTTGATGTGCCATATTTCCCAGACTTCTGTGTAAGTAAAAGGGAAAATTTAGAGGGCTTTTACTTGTGAATTGATTCATCAACTTGAAATGGTATATCATAGCTCGGTTATACCTCCCTTCACCAGTTAGATAGACCGCAATGGCCTTCATCAGTTGTTTCCACTCCTCCTCTAGCCATGATGATGGCACACTTTTATTCCATGCTATTCCTCTATGCTCAGGCTTAAGTTAAGACCTGAACTCCACCTCTTTGGGAATGGTGGTCTTGAACCATTGAACGATAGGACAAACACTTTAGTCACCTACTGATAGAAGCCTTGTATCTCTTCACAGAATTTGTAGTAGCCAACCTCTTGGAAGAGTCTGCAAAACTATGGATGTGCTTCTAAGTAATTGATATCACCTAGCTCGTGCTTGAGAGCAGGTCCACTCTTATTCATATTGATGGGTGTCTCTCCTAAGTATCTACAAAACAATTCTCAATTATGTATACAGTATGCTTATCACGCTGCTCTTTCAAAGCTAGTTTTTCTGGTGGGGAAGAATGATAAGCTCAAAGATGAAATCAGATGGAGCCTCTTGGAACTGATTATGAGGGTTTTCCTGTCATTATGGAGGCTAAGGTCATAAGGCAACAGCTGATCCTCTAGATCTCCCTTCCCAAGTAATCATAACCTACATCAGCCAGGGTATTCGATGGACTTTCTGATGATATTTTGGACAGGTGGAAGGAGGTTGAGGGTTTCTAGTTAGATTAGTCCTTTGACAGTTTCCTAACGACCCTTTTTACTCATTTACCCACGTGTTTATGTAGAACCAGATATTTTCGGCTGTTAATCATGCTTCCCACTAATCGTTTATCCTACTAACAGGGTCAGATGTGACTGTTTTCTAACCGTTTTCTTACTTTGCCCTTTCAATGTTTAATAGCCTATGGGAGTTTTTCAACTAGCCGCCGAAAAGCCAGCTTTCAGTGGATAATGAAGTGTTGTCTTTCCTGCTTAAGCCACCAAAACTTTTACCCCTTCATCGTGGTGAAATCATGCTTTCGGCAGATAATGGCCTCGCCAGAAACCCTGTTTAACTACCGAAAACCTGTCTTTTTGGTGGTTAATGAAATGCCCTAACTGTCGCCTAAACCACCGAAAGTACTTTTTACCTAATGCTTATATACCTGATTTCGATGGTTAGTATATGCGTTGAATCTTTCTTTAAGCTGCCGAAAGTGGCCCTTTTCGGTGGCTAATGAATCTTCTGAGCCTCGCCTAAGCCATTGAATGTCCTTTTTCCAATGTTGCTCACTGCCTGCTTTCGGCGGTTAAAATCCTTCATATTCCTCTCTCTAAGCTGCCGAAAGCTACCCTTTTCGGTGGCTAATGAGTCTTCTGGAGTCTCGCCTAAGCCACCAAAAATGTTATTTTAACTTTGCTTGCTCAACCTGCTTTCGGTGGTTCACTTTTAACCTGCGTTCAACCATTTATCTGCCAAAACATATCTTTTCGGTGGCTATTGAGTTAATATAAGCCTCGCCTAAGCCATCGAAAGCTATAACTTTTAAATTTTTCCACCAAATCAAAACCGGCTGCTTTCAAATTGTTAGTCATACTCATATCTTTCATTACATGAATTCAATCCTTCATACTATCAAAATAAATTTATTTTGGGAGATAACACAATGTCTTTGGAAAAAACCATATGTTAAACCACTACCTCAAGGTGCCCCCATGACTTCAAGTTCAACCCTCATTGGAATTGAACCTTGTCCACTAGTAAAAAATTTGTTAGAATAATCAACCCATAGTTAGCTACCTTAGACATTAATTATCTCCATTTTTGTCTTATTTTCCTAGTTTCCATATTACGTTCTATGCAATTTGTCCTCCACATGTCCTAGATGGTCAAACTTGCTAAAAATGAGTCATGGAGCACTTGGGAAACCTCTTGGAATCATTTCTGCTTTATTCCTGGCCTTCCTAGCGCATATCTACTTTTTCTGCTTTATTGCTGCTTTTACTGAGTTTTAAGGAAATCTGGAAAGTTTGATTAGGTGAAGTTAAATTGTTTTTTGTCCCCATCATCCTCCACTCTTTTCTCCTAATAAAAGCATGTATGAGTTTCCCTTCCATCACCTATTAGCCTCCCTAATTGATTTTTCCAATTCGTAAGCTCCTAGACAGATTTGGAAGTTGCTTTATGCACCTATGGGGGATTTGCTTAATTTTAGTAAGCCTGCTTTTGACCAATTCGAATGGCATCCCAATGCATTCGAATCTCTCATGTAATTATTTATTGTGGAAACCTATGACTTCACAAGGTTGGCTATTGTACACTTATTCAATACAAATTAGTGTTCTTCTCCATATTTAGTCTCCTTTGTGTGTAATTGGCAATTTTTGTGAGTGTAATTGTTCTAACACCTGCATTCAATTCCACAAATTTCCTAGCTCTTCACCAATGGATCCAACCCATTTAGGATTGAATTTTCTAAAGGTTACCATTAAATATCATTTATGACGTTATGGATTAGATAAAAGTATGTTTAGCAACATAGTTGTTAGGATAAATGAGAAAAAAATTTGACGTACCCATGCCCCAACATCACACAGAATTAAAAATTTCATCGAGAACCTTCACTGTTCATCGAACACAAGGCATGTCCGTGAACCACATCTCGACATTTCCAACACTGTCATGCTTCCTCTCGTCCTTCAACAATCAATCCAATTCTCTGCAAGGAAGAATCTCAGAGGAGATCGAACAATAAAGAGAAAACACAAAGGAAACCAACGATCACAGGTGATCCCACAGATAGAACTACATCAATGGCTCAGAAATAACCCGCAAAAATCAATGGTGTGGAAATCCCAAGTTGTGGGGTCGAAAGTTACAAAATTTCGATAACACTTTTTCGCAACCCGCATCTCGCATCCTGCATCGAAAATAGATCAACGGCGGAGAATCATCCCGCGAAGATCAACGGTGTGAAAACTTAACCTTGCGAGATTGGAAATGTAGAAATCGCAACACCGCAATCCCGCATCCCACATCCCGTATGGGCGGAGGGAAAAGTTGCAGAAGGGAAATTTGCGGAAACGAAAATATCTAAAATGACATTCCACATCTCGCATCCCGCAAACCATGCAAATGAGGATTTCTAGCAGAAAACTTAGCTTTTCAACTGAATTCATGGATCGACTTGATCATCCAGGCCATTACCAAGCTGGCCAATCTACCTTGCAACTTAATAAAATGCATTGAAGGAGAAACATACATAGATGCCTATAATTGCAATTATTCAAGAAACAATGCATAACTCAACACAGCAACATGTTGCTCACATTCCATCAAGCAAATACAATGCAAGAATTACAATTACAGAGAATTATGTAGACAAGAACACTTATCTTGAAGAAATCGTGTCCCGCAACTAGCTATGTCACTGCAACGTTCTACCCAACTATAGGTCAATGTGCTCCTTAATCTCTCAGCAACACTGCCACCCCCGATTTGGGCATGAATTCCTACAAGGATAAGGGAACACTAGCAGAATAATACATAGCCAAAGATGCAATCAAAATCGGCCAAGCCAACACAGTTGGGTTTCATAGGCTACAAAGGAAAACATCCCCACAGATGGGTTTCACAGGCCACTTAGCCAATCCATCTCACAGTTGGCTTTCATAGACTGATCAGAGTCAATCCAACTTTCACCTCAGGGACTAGTCAAGCCAACATATGGGTTTAACATACTGTATACAGTCAAGCCATCTCACTACTACGTTTATCAGGCTACCTAGCCAAGCCAGCATTCATAGTTTGGTTTAACATACTATCCAGCCAAAGGTTAATCACAAGGTCAGGTGCAACAGACACAACCAAGCCAATAGATGGGTTTAAGAGGCTACTAGCCAAGCCATCCTTCCAATTGGATTTATCAGGCTCCTAAGGCAATGTGCAGGAATAATTGCTAAGCTAGTGAGCTCATCTACAGATCTAGGGACACCTTCACAAGATCTATCTGGACTAGATCCCCCTATGCCTACACACCCAACACAAGGAATTGTCCCCTTCTCTTCTCTACAGTCCCTCAAGCTACATCTTCCCTTCCAGTGCTCTTCAGGATGTGCATGGTAGGTTCACCAGCCACTCTTATCTTACTGTGAGGTTCCACACCAGGTTTATGAAGCACATTCTATGTCTCTCCCATTCCTAAGTCTCACACACAGTCAGAACCGAACCATGGTTCACATCACAACAACCACAGGGAGACTCTACATCACACCCTTACTCTAAATACGAGAAACAAGGTCTCATATGCTCTGTAGTTTAGGATAATGCTACAACGCAACAAACACCACAATGTCTAGGAAATCAACACTCGCAAAACGAGAAGGATACATACAGGATGAGATCTACCACTCTCCATCTTCCACATGACGATGGGGAATGTATATGGTGAATGGATGAATGAATGATGAATCCCCCACAATGAATGCCCCCGCAGCTCTCAAAACGTGAGAGTAGGAACCAGGCGTGAATGCATGGATCAAACTGAAATACGGTTCTGGTGTTTTCTTATCCCTGCAAGCAAAACATGACACTCAAGAACTGGGTGCTCTGCCCCATTTGAAATTGCCCATACTCTTCCCCTTCCAAGCAATAACTACCTCAACCACTTCCTGGTAGAATAAATGGTTAGGAAGAAAATACAAGAAAGAAGGTAGTTGACAGTTCTTATGGGTTCTCCCCATGACACATGGATTTTCCCCAAACAGGCCCAAGGTTAACATTCCCACCCCTTTATCCTTAGGAAAATCATTCCCACATATCATTATTCGTTGCATTGACATAGCTGGCTATGGGTTTTAATTATATTGCATATCTACATGATGTTTACAAGCATGCTTCACTTAGCACAGAAACCATAGGCAACAACCATGATTGCCTATATACCAAACATCAATCAATGACAGGGCCTTGGCCTTGATCTCCTTGTCATGATTTGATATAATATTTACATCACATACATGAATGCAACGGGGTCAAAACCAAGGTGTTACATTCCCCTCCCCCTTCAATAGCACTGTCCTCAGTGCTTTACAAACTGGAACAAAAATGCTACATTGGTATCGCTTCAGTGCTCCGCAAAATTGAACAAAAATGGATGTGCCAATCGCATGGCATATTCTAGCTTCCATGTAGCCTTTTCAAGACCGTAGTGCTCCCATTGCACCTTTACCTATCCTATGGATCGGTTTCGGAAGATGGTGACCTTCATGTCGAGGATGCGCATTGGCTTGATTCAGAACTCTCCCTCGGGTTCCACCTGAATCACATGGTTAGGATCATGTACATATTTCTTAAGCAAAGAAACATGAAAAACATTATGAGCTCTAGTGCTAGCAGGAAATGCAAGTCTATATGAAACTGTCCCTATTCTTTCAAGCACTTCAAATGGCCCACAATATCTAGGGGAAAACTTAGCACAATTGCCCAGCTTCAAGGAACTCTTATTTTCCCTCACTCTGAGGTAAACATGATCCCCAACACTGAACTCTCTGTTCACCCTATGCTTATCAACATAGATTTTCTGCTTGTCCTGGGCTGCTTTCAGATTCTGCCTGATCTTTACAACATCTTGCTCCATTTCCTTGAGCAATTCTGTACCAAGCACAACCCTGTTCACTGGATTATCCCAAGTCACTGGTGTCCTACACCTTTTTCCATACAAAGCTTCACATGGACTCATCCCGAAGGATGCTTTCTGTCCATTATTGTAGGCAAACTCTACCAAGTGTAAATAATCTTCCCACTTGGTTGGTTTGTCCATCACATACATGCGAAGCATGTATTCAAGCACTTGATTTACTCTCTCTGTCTTTCAATCAGTATGAGGATGGTAAGCAGTGCTGAAGTTCAGCTTTGTACCCAAATATGCAAACAAACCCTTCCAAAAATTGGAAGTGAACTTGACATTGTTGATGTAATTGTAAGTTTGGAATGTGTTTCACTTGTATTTCTTATCTATTATAACCCGATGTTTATTCTGGGATGTACTTGTGTCATGTCATGCTCCGATGTTCCTATCGGGAGAATCTATAATGTAAACAAGTCATGTCAAGTCATTATGGGTAACCCTCCTATTGTCTAAGGGTTAAAGTCCCCGCAGTTCAAGGGCACTAGGGTTATTAAACTCTCCTAGTGAGGTCGGCCCTAGTAGGGTTTTAGTCATGTCAGGAATTAGTATAAATAGAGAGGTTACCTCTCTATTTATCACACATCATATCCACACTCAGTTGTAGAGCATAGCTGAGGAAGAGAAAGACACTGGGGCAAGAGGAAAGAGCTTACTGGTGTCGGGAGATTGTCTTACTATTTTTGGGTTTCACTTTGGTGCTGATTCTATCTCTAAGGAATTTGCAGGGTTTTCTCCATTTAGGGTTTCCCTGAGGAAAAACACTATGTTCATTGTCTCTTGTGTTTGATTGTTGTGCTTGTTGTTGTGCTTGTTGTTCTCTCAGTTTAAAGATCCTAATGTTAATGCTAGCTTAATGTTAAAATCTAACATGGTATCAGAGTTAACCTAAGAATAAGAAACTGTGCAACTATGGGAACTAGGGATTCCTACTTTGTAGATCTCTCTCCACATATTTTCAGCAAAAGTAAGGTGGAATAACTCTCCTCCCTAGGGTGCATCTTTCTGTCGAAGCAGAATCCAATTCTGAGGCTTTTCAGTTTTGGACCCGACACTGCTACCAGAAATTAGGGATTTTCACAGAAGAGAAATTTTTCAGTGAGCCCATGCCTAAATTGATCTCCTCCCCAAAATTGAAGTTAGGGATCAAATTCAAAGCTTTTGGTTGGACAGAACTCCGGAAAAACAAAACCCTAATCTGCTCCTCAACTAGCACAACAAGATTTCAGCTCCAAATTCAGATCCGACATCTTGACCTGGTAAGATCTAAATCTTTTGTATTTCCATTTGAGGTTCTCAGTTAAGATGTCTCATCATACCAAGATTGATGAAAAGATTGAGGGAGTTGATAACTTTCAAGCGTGGAAGTATAGGATCTCCCTGCTCCTGGAAGAAAATGAGTTGGACTCCTATATCCATGAGGAGGTTCCAGTTCCAGAGGGAGATGAGGCCAAGGCCTTACATAAGAAGAAGTTGGTTATGGAAAAAAGGATCATTGCATATTCTATCAAGGATCACCTCATTCCACAGGTGCCCTCCCTCAAGACACCTAAAGCCATGTTTGATGCCTTAACCAAACTATTTGAAGGGAAGAACATCAATTGGAAGATGACTCTAAGGAACCAGTTGAAGAATATCAAGATCTAGAATGAGGAGAGCATCCAGTTATACTTCACAAGGGTCTCCCAGACCAAAGAATGACTCAAAGCTGTAGATGAAGAAGTGGAGAATGCAGAAATTGTGATGACAACATTGAATGGCCTCCCTAGGTCATGGGATTCTTTCATCCAAGGAATCTATGCTAGAAAGAAGTTTGTCAAGTTCAGTAGACTATGGGAAGAATGCTCTCAAGAAGAAGCTCGGATAGCTTCTCGAGAAGAAAAGATGGGAAGTGAAGATCAAGCTCTCACAATACACTCCAAGAAAGGAAGAAGGGAAAATCATCATCACTAAGGTAAGCATTCTCATCAGAAGAAAAAAAATAACTTTTTAAGAAGGGATCCATCCAGACTCAGATGTTATACATGTGATGAAATAGGACACTTTGCTAAAAGCTATCCCAAGAAGAAGAGGAACTCCAAAAGAAGACATCATGCTCACACTGCTGAGGATGATGATCCTCCCAGGAAGAGAGTAAGACAAGAAAGTGAAGACTCTTCAAGTGAAGATGAATATGTTCTGATCTCCGCTCTCACGAGAACTGTCACTCATGGAAGCAAATATTGGCTTATTGACAGTGGGGCTTCCAAGCACATGACAGGTTTCAAGGAATCCTTTGAGAAACTATCCAAACTTAATTCACCCCATAAGGTGAAGCTTGGGGATGACTACCAATATCCCATAAAATGTAGTGTTGAATCCTCCTACAAGCTAGACTTTGGAAAATCTATAAAAATGAAAGATGTCTTGTTTGTACCAGGACTGAAGAAGAATCTTCTATCTATATCAGCATTGGATGCAAAAGGCATGAGGGTTGCATTTGTAGATGGCCAAGTCCTCATGTGGCCAAGAGGAAAGACTATTGATGATGCAATAGTGATTGGAGAACAAGAAGGAGGCTTATACAAGCTATGGTCCATGACACAGTAGAGACAAATGAACTTTGGCATAGAAGGCTTGCACATGTGCACTACATAGCACTACCACTAGCAAGAAAAGATGTTGAAGGTCTTCCAGAAATTCAAGCAAAACATGAAGGGGTCTGCAAAGGATGTGCAAAAGGAAAGAATACAAAGAAGACATTTCCAAGTAGCGAGAGCAAGGCAAAAGGAATCTTGGAAATCATCCACTCCTATGTATGCGGACCAATGTCATCAAGTTCACTAAGCAGGTATGTATACTATGTCTCTTTCATTGATGACTTTTCTAGGAAGACATGGATTTAATTCATGAAGAACAAAGATGAAGTTTTCAGCAAGTTTAAGGAATTCAAAGCCTTGATTGAGAACCACATAGAAAAGAAGATCAAGACCCTTCTATCAGATAATGGCGGAGAATTCACATCAAATGAATTCAAGGACTTATGCAAAGAATCAGGGATTAAGAGGGAGTTTTCCACTCCTTACAATCCACAACAGAATGGGGTTGCAGAAAGGAAGAATAGAATCATCATGGAAGCTGCAAGAGCAATGCTTCATGATCAAGATCTTCCTATGCATCTATGGGCAGAAGCAGCCAAAACAACGGTGTATGTACAGAAATGTAATCCACACAGAGTACTTGAGAACAAGACTTTTGAAGAAGTCTTCTCTGGAAAGAAACCAGAAGTCAACCATCTCAAAATATTCGGCTATCTAGTGTACATACACATACCAAAAGAAAAGAGAACAAAACTAGATCCTTTAGGAAAGAAGGGTATATTTGTGGGATACTCTGAAATCTTGAAGACTTACAAAATATACTTTCCAGGATTCAAGAAGATTGACATCAACAGGGATGTAACATTTGATGAAGACACAGCTTACAACAAATCCAAAAAGAGACCTGATGAAGATACTGAAGAAGCAGAAGCACCCAGAATTCATGATACAACCATGAATGAAGAAATTCAAGAAGAAGATCGAGAACTTGAAGAACCACAGAGACCTGTAGATCCACCTCAGGAGAAGAATCCTCACAACAGGAAACCTGGTTGGGTACGAGAGATTATCCAAGGTGCGGAAAGATATGGGGCTCTAGAAGAGAATCACAAAGAAAGAAAGAGAACTAGATCTTGTTCCGGATATGTAGCTTTAATATGTGATGTTATCAATAAAGAACCTTCCAACTATGAAGAAGCGGTAGAATAGAAAGAATAGAAGGATGCTATGATTGAAGAGTATCAACCGATCATGAAGAATGATGTTTGGGATGTTGTCCCAAGACTAGAAGGGAATTCAGTTGTAACTTCCAAATGGATCTACAAGATCAAGCATGTTGCAGACGGTAGCATTGAAAAATATAACGCAAGATTTGTGGCTCGTGGCTTCTCACAGAAGGAAGGAATAGATTACGAAGAAACCTTTGCTCCTGTGGCCAGATACACTTCCATCAAAACAGTACTTGCTTTGGCTGCAGTAATGAAATGGAAGATACACCAAATGGATGTCAAGACTGCTTTCTTGAACGGTATAGTGGAAGAGGAAGTGTATGTAGAACAACCACTCGATTTTGAGACACATGACAGGGAGTCTCATGTGTGCAGATTGAAGAAAGCCCTGTACGATTTGAAACAAGCACCCAGGACACGGTACAGCAGAATTGACAACTTTCTATCCAGTTTGGGCTTTACCAAGAGTAAAGAAAATTCCAACCTTTACTACAAGGTTGAAGATGGCAACCCAGTGATGCTTATACTATATGTAGATAATATGTTTGTAACTGGTATGGATGGGTTGATTGCTGATACAAAGAGAAAGCTTGCTTTTGAGTTCGAAATGAAGGACTTGGGTATGATGCATTATTTTCTAGGTATGGAAGAATGCGGACGGAATCTCCCTTGGACAAGGGAAGTATGCAGTGGAGATCTTGAAGAGGTTTGGGATGATGGACTGCAAGGCTATGGCCACACCAATGGCATCGAACCTGAAGTTATTGAGTGATGCTTCATCAGAGACGGTTGATGCCATGATGTATCATCAAATGATTGATTCCTTGATGTATCTGACAAACACAAGACCAGAAATTTGCTTTGCTGTGAACACCTTGAGCCAGTTCTTGACATATCCAAGACCTGTTCAATCAATTGCTGCAAAGCACATTCTGAGTTACCTAAGATGTACAATTGATTATGGGCTCAAGTATGAGGCGAATTAGAAGATTAACCTGGAGGGTTATGTTGATTCAAATTGGGCAGGAAGTGCCATCGATAGGAAAAGCACTTCAGGTTGTTGCTTTAGTATGGGATCAAGTGTGATCTCTTGGTTTAGCAGGAAGCAATCCTATGTGGCACTGAGTACAGCTGAAGCAGAGTATGTCGCAGCTTGTTCAGCTAGTTGTGAGGCGGTATGGCTATGGAAGCTACTATATGATTTATTTGATCTCTAGATCGATGCTACTTGTATACATTGTGACAACCAGAGTTGCATAAAGTTGTCAAAGAATCTAGTGTTTCATGACAAGTCAAAGCATATAGAGATCAAGTATCACTATATCAGGGATATGATGCAGAAGGGAGCAGTGAAGCTCCAGTATGTTGTGATGGATGAACAGATAGCTGATGTGTTGACGAAGCCATTGGCTAGGGTGAAGTTCGAGTACTTCAGGGATAAGCTTGGTGTTCTCCAGATCGAGGTTTCCTCCAAGGGAAAGTGATGAGACCCATATCCATTCTGACATGGTGAGAGGATTGGTTCCTTCCATGGTCAGATGTAAGGGCTGGGCCATTCTGTCAAGTAGGATAGATGTAAGGGAAACTACCATTCTCCCGGAGAATGGAGGCACCTAGTCAGTTACCAAGTAGCTCAGTCTGGGACTAGGGGCCATTCTGATATGACTGTAGGATTGGTTCCTACAGGATCAGATGTCAGTGCAAACCTTTTCAAACAAAACTGCCAAGGTTTATTGCAGCCTTTTCCAATTCCAGAATGGAAATGGGAAATTATCTCCATGGATTTTCTTACAGGATTTCAAATGACTTGGAGACAACATGATTCCAGTTGCACCTAATGGAAAAGGATGCAACAAACAACATCAACAATTCTTCCAATTGCATCTTCAGCTCTAACATTTCTAGTGTGCTCATTCTATAGGGTGTCTTGGACACTGGTGTTGCTCTTAGCACAAGTTCAATTGTGAAATACGTGTCTCTCTTTGGAGGAAGCCCTAGAATCTCATCAGGGAACACATCCCTAAATTCCTGCAATACATGGAAGTCCTCCAACCTAAGAGTTTCACTCTCTGATGCCTCCAAAATATGAGCTGCATACAACTAGCAACCTTTCCTACAGAACTTCTTCAACTGCATTGCTAAAAACTTCCTCACAGAAATCACTTTTGGAATAAATTTCACAATCCTTGAGTTGCCCTTCTTCATCCAAGCATTCAAAAGCCTTATTATAACAGTCAAGCTTTACTTTGTGAGCTTCTAACCAGTCAATTCCAATGAGAACATCATAGGAACCAAGCGGTAGAACATTCAGATCTACACAAGTGACCAATCCATTCATACTCAATGGACACTTCTCTATCACTTCACTAACCTCTCTCTTAGTTCCAGTGGCTAACTAAACTAACCAAGATTTACTATGCTTTACTTTCTTAAAGGCACAAATATCCACTACTCTAGGAGTAATGTAGCTATGAGTAGACCTAGGCTCAATCAAGAAAGAAACATATTGATCAACAATATTACCTGCAACTTCAACCACAGTTGACTGGTGATCTACCTGGCGGTCCTCCAGTGCTGCATAAATCCTAGGGACGGCCCTTGCTACTTGACCCACTGTTTCTACTTCTAAAATGTGGTAAGTTGGACTTGTACTCTCATTCTCGAGTGGGAAATTCTTGCACATGTGGGGTCCTCCACATCTCCAACATTGGAAAGTTTCTCTATTCTGCTATAGATCTCTTGGTTTCTCTCCCATCACTCTGGCTGGATGCTTCTCAGCTTGTGATGGCTACTTTTGTTGATTCCTGAAGCTAGAAGGTTTGAAACCTTTCTTCCTTTGGTCAAACTTCTCATTCTTTTTGTCCTTCCATTTCTTATGGTAATCAGGTTTTCCTTTGCTTTGCTCATAGCAATACTTAGCCTTCCTTATTGCTTCTTCAAGAGTTCTAGGTTCATAAAACTCGATTCTCTCTTTGTAAGACTGAGGCAATCCACTCAGGAAATGTTTGATTTTCACTTTTTAATCCTTGATGTACCTGACATACCTTAACAGTTCTAGGAACCTGTGCGCATACTCTTCCATGGTCTGCTGTCCCAGTCTCAGCTCATGGAATTCTTTGATCTTGTCATCATAGTATCTGTTAGAGAGGTATTTCCTCTTGAAATACTTCTAGAACTATTTCCGCTTAAGTTTCCTTTCACTAATCTTCCTAACTTTCTTGAAGTGCTCCCACCAAATGGATGCCCTCCCATTCAGATTGAATATGGCAACCCTTGCCTTCATGTTCCATGAATAATCCTGAACTTGGAAGTACTTCTTTATCCCAAGAAGCCAATATTCAGCATCTTGTCCAGTATTTACCTCACCATCAAACATAGGAGGTTTAGCCTTCTTAAATTCATCCCGAGAGTGATCTCTATGGGGCCTCTTCCTCTTTCCCTTGCGAGAAGAAGAGCTTGAATCCCCACTGGAATCCTTTGAGTCAAATCACTTACTAGAAGTCCTTATTTTTCTTCTGGTACTACTCTTACTACCTTCGTGTTTCACTGTACCCTTTCCAGAGTCTATCTTTCTTTGCAAGTCGGCCAAACTCTACAACATAGCAGCATTTAACTAATGTTGTTCTTCCTAAGATTTAATCAAGCTTCTCATGGTAGCGGTAATATCTGGTGGTGTCTCTTGGAATCTCCTTCCATTAGACTCTATGTCATCATTTCCAACTCAGACATTTTCCCCCATGGAATCTCGCGCATGCTCGTAAGAGTCTCGAGCATCATATCTGTCATGGGTTCTCATGGATGAACCACAACCTACTTTTCCAAAATGTCCTATGACTCTACAAAATGTGTTACCAACACCATTTGTCAGATACACAGTAATTCAAAATCAAAACCATTTACTTACTGTCACCTAGCCTATCTAGGCCCAATGCTGTAATCGACAGCCTTTGATACTACAATGTAGGGTACTCTTGACTGCTCTCCGGTGCATCCAGGCCCAATGCTGTGACCGACAACTCTGATACCAGAATGTCATGTACCCATGCCCCAACATCATGTGGAGTTAAAAATTTCATCAAGAACCTTCACTATTCATCGAACACAGGGCATGGCCATGAACCACATCTCGATGTTTCCAACACTGTCATGCTTCCTCTCATCCTTCAACAGTCAATCCAATTCTCTGCAAGGAAGAATCTCAGAGGAGATTGAATGACAGAGAGAAAACACGACAAAAACCAACGATCACAGGTGATCTCATAGATAGAACTACATCGACGGCTCAGAAATCACCTGCATAAATCAACGGTGCAAAAAGCCCGAGTTGGGGTCGAAAGTTACAAAATTTCAATAACACTTTTTCACAACCCACATCTCGCATCCGAAACAGATCAAAGGTGGAGAATCATCCCACGAAGATCAACGATGTAGAAACTTAACCTTGCGGGATCGAAAATATAGAAATCGCAACACCGCGATCCTGCATCCCGCAAGTTGCGGAAGGGAAATCTATGGAAACAAAAATCTGTGAAACAAGATTTCGCATCCTGCATCCCACAAAATCCTTAATCCTGCAAACTGCACAAATGAGGATTTCTAGCAGAAAACTCAGCTTTTTAACTGAATTAATGGATTGACCTAATCATCCAAGCCATTACCAAGCTGGCCAATCTACCCTACAACTTAATAAAATGAATTGAAGGAAAAACATACATAGATGCCTATAATTATAGTTATTCAAGAAACAATGCACAACTCAACACAACAACATGTTCCTCACATTCCATCAAGCAAATAAAATGTAAGAATTACAGTTACAGAGAATTATGTAGACAAGAACACTTATCTTGAAGAAAGCTTGTCCCGCAACCAGCTATGTCGCTGCAACGTTCCACCCAACCATAGGCCAGTGTGCTCCTTAATCTCTCAGCAACACTGCCACCCCTGAGCTGGGCATGATTTCCTACAAGGATAAGGAAACACTAGCAGACTCATACATAGCCAAAGATGCAATCAAACTCATCCAAGCCAACACAGTTGGGTTTCACAGGCTACAAGGGAAAACATCCCCACAGATAGGTTTCACAGGCCACTCAGCCAAGCCATCTCACAGTTGGGTTTCACAGACTGATCACTGTCAATCCAACTTTCACCTCAAAGACCATTCAAGCCAACAGATGGGTTTAATAGACTATATACAGTCAAGCCATCTCACTACTGGGTTTATCAAGCTACCTAGCCAAGCCAGCATTCGCAGTTGGGTTTAACAGACTGTCCAGCCAAAGGTTACTCACAAGGTCAGGTGCAACAGACACAACCAAGCCAACAAATGGGTTTAATAGGCTACCAGCCAAGCCATCCTTCTAGTTGGGTTTATCAGGCTCCTAAGGCAATGGGCAGGAAGAACTGCTAAGCTAGTGAGCTCATCTACAAAGCTAAGGACACCTTCACAAGATCTATCTAGCCTGGATCCCCCTCTTATTAATCTTGCACATTGATCTAGGAACTAAGAATCAATCTCATCAAAGAATAATCAACAAATACTCATGAAATGGTGTTAATCGGAACCGGAATGGTTTCCTCTCTGTATATTCAATAATCAATGAATAGTTACAATAACAATGTCAAGCAATAGCTTGACTGAGTGAGGAATTCGAATACCTAAGGAGGCAATTCGAAATCAATGAGTGAGTCTGGCTTAACTGACTCTTAGCCATTCAATCACACTCAGTTAACCACTTGACCAAAACCCTAATTGACTCACCAAACCCTAACTGAAGTCGAAGTGCAATAAATGACTAAATCTCAACTGAAAGAGATCCAACACATGTCATAGAAAGCCAACCATCAAGTGCTAGTGCTCCATGACTTCAATGAACCCTGATGAGGTTAACTGAAGCTGAACCAACCATCAGAAGTTGGTGGAGGCGCCCTGTTGACTCCATATCATTAAATAATAATAAATAATCATCAAATAATCATTAAATAATATATTTAATGAGAGGAGGCACCTTAACTGACTGGTTGAACTGATTGTAACCACCAGTTAGCAATTAGGTGCATTAATATCACTCAAATCACCCTCGGAGTGCTCCAGTTAGCCTCCTTGACTGTAGGTAGGCGTGGGTGTGACTGGATGATGGCAATTAATGCTCCATTGATGTCAATTAATGTCAATTATACTTAGGATAGTGGTTTAACTAGGCCAATTTGACCAAAAAGAGTGTGTATGATGGTAAATATCTCCAACACCTCTGCCTACACACCGAACACAAGGAAGTGTCCCCTTCTTTTCTCTACAACCCCTTAGGCTACACCTTCCCTTCCAGTGCTCTTCAGGATGTGCATGGCAGGTTCACCAGCCACTCTTATCTTACTGTGAGGTTCCACACCAGGTTTATCAAGAATATTCTACGTCTCTCCCATTTCTAAGTCTCGCACACAGTCAGACCCGAACCAAGGTTCACGTCACAACAACCACAGGGAGACTCTACATCATAAGCTTACTCTGAACATGAGTAACAGGGTCTCATACACTCTGTAGTTTAGGATAATGCTGCAACGCAACAAACACCACAATGTCGAGGAAATCAACACTCGCAAAGCGCAAAGGATCGATACAGGAGGAGCTCTGCTTCTCTCCAGGTTCCACATGATGACGGGGAATGCAGATGGTGAATGGATGAATGAATGATGAATCCCCCACAACGAATGCCCCCGCAGCTCTCAAAACGTGAGAGTAGGAACCAGGCATGAATGCATGGGTCAAACTGACATATGGTTCTGGTGTTTTCTTTTCCCTGCAAGCAAAACACGACACTCCAAAACTGGGTGCTCTGCCCCATTCGAAATTGCCCATACTCTTCCCCTTCCAAGCAATAACTACCTCAACCACTTCCTCGCATAATTAATGGTTAGGAAGAAAAGACAAGAAAGATGGTAGTTGACAGTGCTGATGGGTTCTCCCCATGACACATGTTTTTTCCCCAAATAGGCCCAAGGTTAACATTTCCACCCCTTTATCCTTAGGAAAATCATGCCCCCATCTCATTATTCATTGCATTGACATAGTTGGCCGTGGGTTTTCATTATATTGCATATTTACATGATGTTTACAAGCATGCTTGACTTAGCATAGAAACCATAGGTAGCAACCATGATTTCCTATATACCAAAACATCAATCAATGACAGGGCCTTGGCCTTGAGCTTTTTGTCATAATTTGATATAATATTTACATCACATACATTAATGCAACGGGGTCAAAACCGGGGTGTTATAAAATTGAATATATGGTATGGAGAAAAAGTTAAATAGTGAACCAACTTAACTTTTTTTTAGATTAGTAACAAATTTACATAAAATTAAAATTTTATTTAATCAATAAATTGAATATAACTCATTCAAAGATTAAAATCGAAGGAAAAAACATTTTGGAGTTTACTTAATTATGATTTATAATTTCAAGGTATAAGAAATAAATACTAAAACAATTTGGAATTTTATTAATTAAAGATTAACTATTTGGCTAAGTTGTAAGTCACTTTTACTATATTGTTAAAGGTTGTTGTGATAACTATTTTGTTAAGTCACTTTCTTTATATTGCTTCAAACACCACCATACAACCTGCATGTGCCTTTTTTTAGTAGGTTTCACATTACGCCATGATATATTTCAATAAAATATAAGTAATATAATATGTTTAGCGTCGTGGGTTATTTTGATTGGTATTGTAATATAATTCAATAAAATATAAGTAATATAATATGTTTAGTTTTGTGGGTTATTTTTATTGGTATATGTTTTTGAGTGAAGTTTTTTTTCCACAGAGAAAAAGGGTTATAATTTTATTCATATATATAAACAAAGAATGCCTAACAAAACAAAACTAGTAAAAAGAGAACTATAACATAAACATTAAAAGGGAGACCACAAAGTCCAATATAGAAGTTTATAAAAATATAAAATCAATTTTTATTGTTTT
This sequence comes from Pseudotsuga menziesii, assembly GCA_001517045.1. NCBI lineage: Eukaryota > Viridiplantae > Streptophyta > Pinopsida > Pinales > Pinaceae > Pseudotsuga > Pseudotsuga menziesii. Next base: position 41,240 of record LPNX010569716.1, on the reverse strand, counting down.
TAAGTTATGTAAAATAAACTTATTTATTAAAATGCTAAATTTTTATTTTTTTTGAAATTATATTATTTTAAAATTAATTAAAAAAAACTATACAAAATTTCACTCTTTAATATGATAATAAAACGAGTGAAAAGAATTGAGATAATATAACAATTAAAAAAAATTAGAAAATTTGAATCTTAGTAAGATTAGTATCATCACTTATTTTACCAATGATCCAAGCCACAATTAACAAAAATCCATACATTTTAATTAATATAAAAATCATACAATAATGTGCCCACACCCATATACATGAGGAATTATCTCTTTCCAGCATGTGTAATGATCCAAGCCACAATTAACAAAAATCCATACATTTTAATGAATATAAAAATCATACAATAATGTGCCCACACCCATATACATGAGGAATTATCTCTTTCCAGCATGTGTATAAGGGTATTTGGTGAAAATCTTCTCTCTTTCAAAATATATGTAAATGTAAAAGGAGTTAGCTTTCCACCCGACCATTTGCACCAATCTGACGACTAGCAATGCGTGATGTGAAAGCTCACGGGAGCCAGGTCATCCAATTGGTGCAAATGGTTGGGTGGAAAGGTAACTCCAATGTAAAAGGATATTTGTTAAAAGTCTCCAAATCTTTTGTAGGAAACCCTCGTTTAAATCTCATGGAAAGTTTGTTTGAGAGGATAAACAAAATGTTGTATCATAATGCAATTCAGGGTTAAATTTTTTCGTGAAAAAGTAACATTTATAAATATAGAAGAAAACATGTCCTCATAATATGAATAACCTTTTTTGAGTGGTTTTCACCATGTATCCTTATACAATTTTAAATTATTTTTTTCACAAAACTTAATTGATTAACTAAAATTTCATTTAAAATTTTATTAACAAGTTCTCTCTTGAAAGTTTTAGTAAAATGGATAACTTTTAGACTAACTCTTAGTATGATAACGAATGTAAGCATGCATATAGGGAAATTAAGGAAGCTCCTGATGAGGCCCTGAAAGTTAACAAGATTATGTAAGTTAACAAGATTATGTAGGAAAATTCTAACCTGTAAAACTAAACAAAATAATAAGATCTCTTTGGAGAAATGAAACTCGTATCTTAAAAATATTTACAAATCCACAGATGTCATGGATAACATTCAATCCTCCTTACAACTGAGCAAGTATTTTCTTTAGAAGATATAGACTTTGGGATTAAGTGCCTAGCTAATGGAAAAGTTAAAGACATTAAAGGGTACCAAGCATCAATCTTAAAAATCAGTGTATTCATTCTCATCTGCTACAATCACAATCTCTTTAATATAGTAACTAAGCATGGCTTCCCTATGCCTTGGAATCAGATCCTTATAGTCTCTATTTTTAAAAGAAGAGATAAAAATAACCCCTCTAATTATCGAACCATTATGATAATTAGCCCTATTCTATCCAAGCTATACAGGATTATTCTTGAACATAATATTATCATATGGATAGAAATTGAAGGAAAATGGGCTAAAGTCTAGGAAGGCTTCATACGGAACCACTAACCCACATACCACCTCATTATGCTTAGGATCATCAGGAAGGAGTGTCGTAATAATAAATACAATTTTTTGTTTTGTTTTGTGGACTTTAGAAAATATTTTCATACAGTGATTAGAAAGAACCTAAGCAATAAATTATAAGAGCTAAAGATTCCTTTCAAGATAAGTGTAGTGACTATAAGTTATATGAAACTGTCATTTCCAAATTCAAAAAAACTAAAGGATGGTCGCAAGATATTAATTGCAATATTAGAGTTAAGAATGGTGACCCCTCTCCCATACCCTTTTCGACATCTACATTGATAAGATACAAGATTGTTTAGAAGAAGCAGTTTGTGGTGACATGACCTTAGCAAGAATAATCATCATGCTTCTTATTTATGCTGATGATAGTGTTCTTATGGCAAGGTGTCCCTATGATATTGATCTAAGTAACTACGAATTCTCAAGGATTTTTGCACCAAAATGGGCATGACCGTTAACACCGACAAAACAAAAGTCATGATTATCAAATTCAATAAGGGTACTTTTGACAATTTTGTATATGACAATAGGAATTCACTTAGATAATAATATATAACTTATAAGTTGGAGGAAATAACGTATAAATATCTACGAATCGACATTCATCACAAGCTCAATTGGAATTATAACATTGAGAAGGTGATTAATGGAGGGTGAAAAGCCTACTTTAATATTGAAAACTATTGTAAATAAACAAACCTTATGATGAGGGACAATAATAAATCCCTCTTTAAAATGCTTGTCACTCTTGTTATCTTATATGGTTGTGAATCTTCGGGATGCAACATTTCTATAAAATATTAGAGGAGCATTGAGCAAATCCAGAAGCAGTTTACTACTTATAATCTTAAAATTAAGAGAAACATGCCCTATCCTATTCTCCTCTTAGAAGAAGGACTCTATCCCATTAAAAGTGTGATTATGATTATATATATAATGTACAAGAAGAAGTTAAACAATATAGGGGACCATCAGCTTCCTAAAATTACTCTTAACTCCATCCAAAAATTGCATTTCCTCAAGTGGGATGGCTTAAAGATGCCATAACTTGGTTAGAGTTTTGAGGGATTGAAAAAATTGTCACTCTACAAAATATCAATAACATAAAAAACATTATTACTTCTACATTCAAAGAGAAAATGTGGTGCAAGGAATATTTATAGGTTCAAAGAAAATTGTGTTATTATAAAGAGACCATTAAACCTAACCTTAAGAATCAAAATTATCTTTCTATCTTAACAAGCTCAAAGACAAAAAATAATATTGGAAAGATTAAAACTAACTATCATGAGATTCATAGTGAAATCGGGCATTGGCAACCCCTAAAACACCTTGGGATGAAAGGACTTGCGATCTGTCTGAGTCTACGAGTGTTGAAGATGAAAACCACCTTCTCTTAGAATTCCCTACTCACACCCACATTAGATATCAGTTTCAAAATCTTTGCCCCAACACTAACCTTTCTAACCATCTAGCACCTCACAACTATAGTGAGTTATGGGCTCTCCTATCTAAGATTTTTGAGCATAGGAATAACATTTTAAAACAATTCAAGTAATATCTACTCTCGTATTTTCTCTTAAGGTTCGATAGACCAAATTTGGTCTCAGTGAACGTTAAAGATGACGACGACCACCACCACCACCACCTAAATATAACTACAACGTATTTTTTTTATGTAACTATATTGGTTGAATAATACATATATAAACATAAGAAAATAATAAAACTAGAAATTTCCCCAAAAAGGTGCAATAATATGCCGATAGGTTGTTGTGGGAGGGTGAAATGGTTGAAAAGGGGAAAATAAAATCGAATTGGTGTTTTGAGAAAAAGGACCCCCCAAAAGTGCATTGATTAAAGTTTTTCCCTGGTGTAGAATCGGCCTCCTACCTTGAGTATCGTCACAAGTGAGCTATCACAAATAGGCTCTTGAATATTAAACATAGATGAAATTATCAACAAACTAAACATTGTTAGCATTTTCATAGCACTCTTATCACCCAAAAGAGAGAGTGACTCAATGAAATGCTTGTTTGTTTATGACTTGTTGGTCATCAAGGAATGGTAACATGAAATGAAAAAAATGATTCACTACTTTTGAATGTGTTGCATATTTTCCCAACATTTTAGAAATAAATTAGCTCACACTTCACAAGTCCTATAATGCTTTACCTCTTATTCCCCCAATGAAGATGAATCAACTTCTACTTGCTTGTGAATATTCTATCAAGATGCATTAAAACAAATTCCATGCAGTAAAATATTATCTTGATCTTCATGATTTCCATGCTCCAAATTTAGAAGATTCTCAATGAAACTTAAAATTGCTAAAACCACGGCTTCTGAAACACTTTTAGTAGACATGATTAACAGAATATTGGGGACAAGAAATTTCTCTCGCTTGAGAAATGAAGCAATATTTCAATGGTTTCGCATTTCCAGAAAACAAGTAAACAATGAGTTAGGTGTTTCACTTCTCTCACTTTCTTGGATAAATTTCTTAATCAATGGTTTTATAGTTGTAAAAAACATATTTCATAAATTTGTACCATAATTTCTTGAACCATACTTACTCAACACAATGGAAATGACCTTAAATAACTTTAAGACACAACAACTTCAAGTCTTTCATTCCAAGAAGAAATAATGGTAGGATCCTATATGATTCATAGTGGCACTTCTAATGTGAACCAGTCTAGAAACCAACATGGGTGATGCTGATCTATTCTCAACAACAATATAGCAAGTGCTTTTCAAAATTGAATAAAGCACCAATTTTTTTTAGATTTGTTATATTTTTTTTATCGCTCTTTTTACATTTTCAAACATTAATAATTTCCAATCACATTGAATTTAGAATTCTTAAAAAAAGATATAAACTATAATGATACGGTTTCCAAATCCCCCAAACATAAGCCCAACTATTTACCATTGTCATCATACTTAATTACCATATGAGTGAATGCCTTTTTAAAAAAAATTGTTTAATTTTGTGGATAGCATATTCAAGGACCAAACAAAATAGGCATACCTCCAATCTTTCTAGTTGTGAATTTTGTTCTTTCTCTTCTCAACATTTATCAGTCACATTGCAATCCATGTCCTTTAGTTTTGTTTGCACTCTATATTATGCATCATTGATCCCTCATAAATAGTGTGGTTTGTAATAAGATTTGTTTTTTAACACATTTTTTTCCAAAATCAAATTCTTTTTAAATATAAAAAAATGAATTGTTGGAATTGCAAATATCAGTCGAGATTGCAAAATTGGATGTAATAAGCATATTTTAGAGGTTGAATCCATTTATGAATTTCAAATGTAATTTAAGAAATAAAAAATTACAATTTAACTAAAATTATAGAACCAAATTCTAGTGATCATAACCAAAAACAATCCAAAGCATATAAAGTTTAAATTATCTCATGTGACTTTTCATAAAAAAAAAATCACAAACGACAAACTTCCATTTATAAGATTACCATACGTTGATGCTTGTGTCAAAGAAACACACACAAATTGTAATTGACGAGTACACCATACAGACTAGGGTTTCATTGCCTCTTCTAGTATTTGATGCAATGAGCTCCAATTGAGCATCATACGATAAGGGGAAGATTGAATCCTTCAATCGAATGACTAGTTTACAAAGGGAGGAATTTCTTCCACTATCATCAATACATATCAAACATATGAAGAACAAATACATGGCAAGAAAAAATATCCTTAATATCTAAGCCTATAAATTTTAATATCGTCATTTAATATTCCATATTTAGTCTAAAATATTTTCTTTGATAATTTGGGAATAAAATTTGATAAAAATATATTTTTATGGTGTATTTTTGCATTGATATATTGATATACTATAGATCCCTTCAAAATTTTAGTATGACGTCTTCAAAAAAAACATTATACAAGAAAAGAGGTTTAGAGGAGATGTTGTTAGAAAAGAGCATGCTCCACTGATTCAATTATTTACCTCATCAAATCATGTGATTTTATCTTAAAACATTAATATACTAACACAATAATAAATGAATCTATACATACATACATGCATACATACATGCATGCATACATACACACAAGCATTCATACATACATACACACATATATAAACAAAATAATATAATTTAAGTATGACATTAAACAACATAGATATTGACTTATTATTTGTGTGTACTGTATTAGCTAAATCATTTTCTTGCTTATAATTGGTTAAGCATTTTTTTTAACATTTGTGGGTTGACGTGATATTCCATTTGTTGAATCAAGGGTAGCATGCATCCATACCCCCATGAATGGAACTTTGAACCTGTGCCCCTCTCTCCCACAATAGGTATTGTTGTTCCAAACCATCATATCTAATCCAATAAATATTATATCTCAGTGACTTAGTTTAAGAAAACATGTTAACCAATCCAATAAATATTATATCTCAGTGCTTTAGTTTTCAAACATATGAAATAAATACACCTGCTATAATAAAGTAGGTCAAGAAGATAAACTTTGTGTTTAAGGTCAATGGATGAGACATCTTGAGCCTCTGAACCATTTCCCAAAATCATCCCCATGACCATGACAGTTCCCTTGAAAGCAATGGGAATGGTGTAGAGCCCTTGGACCCAAACCACGAGATCAAACATCACTTCTTTGAAGAATCCATTCTCATCATTGTAGATGTAACACTATCTGAACACTATTGAGATCTATAGTTGTTCTTATTGATATCACCATCAACCCTGACACTCCTAGCACCACGACAACTCACTTAAACACAACCATGGGCATAAGGTCAAGAAAATATAGGTCGTCGATGGCCATTATGATCACTATGTCTCTCAAATTCAACAAATCATAGAAGCTTCAACCATTATGTTTTGGGTTGTGTACCTAATGACAATGAACATGGCCTATGGGAGGTGAACATAGTGAAATCTCAAGGAAGCAATGATGCTAATTATGAATTTCAAGTTTTCCTGTGTAGCCCCTTAGTGACCTTGGGCTACAAATATGATTCTCAATTCTCGCAAGTGAGGTTCACTTTCGAGATGCAGGAAAATCATCATAACCTTAAAATAAACGATACATGAGTCTCAAGGAAATCATCATACAACAATTGGCATAAGTGGGTAAAGCTAAATACCTTTCAATCCCATGTAAAGCCATTGCCCAAATTATGGGAAAAAAAAGCCATAAAATTCCAAAGAATATATTGCACTAAAAGATAAGTATAAGTATATTGAATACCACCTATCAAACAAATTGTAGATAGTAGTTAATGCAGTTAATGCAATTGCCAATTAGATTGTGTATAGGACATTAAATAAAAATTTAAAAATTTAATATTTTTTAACAAGATGTACAATTTTGATATAACTTGTTTTCATCCTCTTTTGTATTAAAAAAAGACATATCACTTAATTATATGTAAAACAAATCATAACTTTTTAAATGAAAATACAATATATAAAATTTATAAAATATAAAGGTTGAATCCAAATTGACTACCAAAGGTGAGGAAAATATATTTTTATCATGAAATTATGTGACTAAATTTTAATTTTTAAATTGAATTGATGAAATATTCCCATATTCGAGAGATGGGACTAATTCTTTTCAACACAACTCTCATCATAATAAAAGTGGCTATCTACATAGAAAAGTGCACAAATTACATGTCTCAAATTTGGGCAGAAGTCATTTGTTCCCATGAATTAAATAATGTTCTTAAAGTTGCTCCAAAAAAGCCCAGCAACGCATATAGTATGCCATACAAATTAATTAAGTCATAGGGAAAATTAACATGTATCAAATTATAATGTTTTTCCTAGATAATCTTCTTTAATATTTCAACTTATTATAGGGTTAAAATTTTAAATTAGAAACTCGACTTTCATTCTTTCTTAAATTTAAAACTTCAATAATGTAAGTAGCACGGGTGGATAGACGAGGTAACCAATCACTAGAAATATGGATTAAGTTGACAAGAGCTAATAATATATTCTATTGACTTTCACTTGGTTGTTTGGTGGTTGGTTGGATGTCGTATTCGCACAAGTGTCAATTTACAAATGGTGCTACTCTTTCGTGCCCAAGTGTTAGTGTATAAACGATGCTACTCCATTCCACATTTTTAAATAGATAAAACTTGATTAGCTCACTTGGAAGGATTAAAACGTTATGATTTTAAAAAGAAAGGATATAAAATTGTACGACCATCCCAATTGGCAATAATCTTGTGAATAAGTTGGTGAAATTGAAGAAAATTTGAAAGAGATCAAATCCTATGAGTTGAAATTGTGTATAATTATAAAATAACTAATTTTTTTCTTCTTTTTAATATTTTCTCATGGTTTTTTTCACAATAACTAGTATAATTTATATTAGAAAATATTGTGGTTGAATTAAACAATTTTGAAATACAAAAAGATTATGTGTGGTCATAGCCAAATATCCAAAATTTAGAACTACATATCCATGTTCCCACAGAGTATATCTTCCTTCTTCCAACCTCTATATGCTTGGCAAGTGTATTATGTTACATATTGCTTAAGAAAAGAAAAACATGACCAAACATATTAAACTTGAAAAGAAAATGACTTATTTTCATGTCCATGGAATTCTTATGATTGCAAGTCCTCGTGTTGTTCAATTAGGCACCAGCTAAGTGCTTCTCTTCCTTCTCTTCCCCGGTTGTAGCACCAGGGATGGATTCACATGTGCCATCCACTAGTTCCAATTTTTGAGAACATAGAGTGTCCTTGTGTTCCTTCGAAGCTAAAGTGAGGTCACAGAGGGAGGGTTCCTTCCATGGTCTTGAGTCAATAAGAATAGGTTATGAAACAAGTTCCAATAACTACAAAGTTCTGAACTATTAATTGAACATTGTGTGCTTCCATTGATGATTTCCCATGAATGCTTCAACTCATTTCTCTTGTTCCCGAATCACCAATATCATCCTTTGTTGTGTCAAAGGCACAAGTATCCCTAACAATTTTTTTCTTATGGATGTTTCTACCAAACTCATCTTTGCATTTATTCTAACAAATGGTTAAAATCATTATATTGTATTATGCATCTATTGTCTCCCTCTCACACTGCTTTACTCCTCTATTCAGCTTCTCGAGCTCACAAAAGATGCAACATCCACTCCTACAATGGTAGTGCACCTATGTATCCACCCTTCTCAATTTCTTGATAGACATTGCAACCAACAAAATGCCCAATGTCATCGACCACTTGTGCTTGGAAAAAGGGTTTTCGTTTGAATCAAGGGGTTCGTTCCATATCCTAATTCCAACCATAGTAAACCCACATTCCCACCACTGGCACAATTGGAGGAGATGCATTATAGGGAAAGGGAAAATAATTCAGGTCATATCCTAATTCCAAGCAAAATAAACCCACATGCATAACTAAGGTCAATGATAGTACAATGCTTAATTGCATGTGTTAGAGGATTGAGGAATAAGGGTGGTGATGCTAGTGTATCAAGTTGTTATCGTGTTTATGTTGCATGGCATAAGATCATTGTAATAGTCATCCATGTCATGGGGGATATAAGATGATGATTCCTCTATTTTAATTGCAAACCCTTCTTGTAACCTCACTTTTTTGTTGGATTACTCATTAGCGAAGATGTGTTTCCTTTGCAAAACATGGATAACTCAATTTTCTTGAAATATTGGACATCTACTAAGATTCTTTGTGGAATTTTCGAGATTTTGAATTTATTTGGATGGATTTTGTGATTTAGACAACTCAGAATTATTGCTAGTCCCTAGTATTATTGTTTTTCACACCTACTTGTCTTTTAAAAATAAAAGTCATTTATATAATGTTAAAGGTTCTACCTCATTATTGGTTGAGATTACTATCCCCCCTGGAATTTATTTTCTTGTGTTCCTTTAGGGGGAAAATGATCCCTCCCACCCTCCTTGCACTTAACACCCATGGATTTTATCTTGAATCTCCATCAAATATGGGAGTATGTTTCTTTCATGCTTCCCTCTACTCTTGAAAGCCCGAAGCACCCATTTTAAGTTTTCATCTCAATGATTGAATCAAGGTCTTCTCATCAAACATTATGTTTTATTGGGATGATTTAGTATGTACATGAAGTTCATCTTAATGCATATTAATGAAGTTCCCATCTATCCAATATTTTTGCAATCCTGTATTTGATTTTAAGTGGCAAAAGTGATTTTCATAAATGTTGTTATACGTGCTTTTCAAATCTAGTAAATATGCATGATAAGATTTCCCTAGAGGGATAAAACTTATCAGTGCATTTTGTTATCTTCTCTCTTGAATTTTCTAGTGGATTAAGATCATTAAGAGTTGAAGTATTGTACATTGTTGATGATGTTTTGTTTATATTTCATAATAGTGCTAAGGCTGAAAATTCACAAGATTAAAATTTGGGAAACCTCTAATTAAGAGGTGAAATTTATGTTTTACAGTAAATGTCTTATTTAAAAAAAGAAATCTCCACATCACAAGTGATTTTATAATACTAATCATTGAAATCCAGAAGCATAGATGAGACTCTTCTTCAATATCCCAAGTTAAGCTTAATAATAAATCTAATAATTGATACAATAAATTGCAAAGTTAAAAATATATATAACAATTGATACAACAAATTGCAAATTTAGTAATATATATAACAATTGATAAAATAAATTACAAAGTGTAGAAACCATCTATCTTACAACATCTTTCACCTCCTAAACAATCACTTTAAGAACTTACACTATTCTCCACCTCCTTTACAAAGCTCACTAATCTTGACTAAGTTTGGCATTACACTTACGACTTCTTTCACTTAATAAACTATTACTCTAATCACTTACACTATTCTCCACCTCCTTAATAAAGCTGAATAATTTTGATTACATTTGACATTACACTTACATAGTGCATAATTTTATAAACATAAAAGTGAGATGCACATTACACTTACATAGTGTGTAATTTTATATAAATATTAAAGTGAGAGGGAGACTTTTCTTTAGTCTAAATAAAATGAGATGCACATTACATTTACATAGTGCATAAATTTAGAAAAGTGAGATGTCAAAATTATCAGGTTTGAGTTTGAGTTAAGATTATGTGATTATGAATTTGAATTTTTTTTCATTTTTTTTCATTATTTTTATTTATTTATGACTTTACTTATTTTAAAAATAAAAAGCTATACAAAATTGATAATGACAAAAGATCATATTTAAATCTCAAATAAATATATTCAACTTGAAACCATTTTTCTCCTTTGTAATCAACTTGAAACCATTTTTGTTTCTAAGTACGATCTACTTGAAATTGCTACTGCACCACTAAACTTTCTTTCAAACATTATCACAAAATCATTGTGTATTGTTTGTCTTACCAGTTTTTTTTTTACTAGGGGAATCAACAACTGGGGACGGGCTGGTACTCGCGTGACACGAGGTCCAGGGATCCAATCCAGCTACCACTATAACCTTAGGTGCAATCACAGAGCCCGAACCATGGCGCACGAGTAAATTTGGGGGGGATTTGAACACGAGACCTTCCATTTACAAACAATTCTACTTTACCACTTTCTCTGCTCTCACGGGCATTGTTTGTCTCAGTAGTTACTTGTATATACATTTTTTAATTTATTTATAGTAATTTATTTTAATATGGTATATATGAATAGTATTTCTTAGGTTGTATGTAATTTATAATGATATAAAATGTATAGTTAAATGTATGTATAACTTGAAATATATATTAATTGTTAAAAAAAAAAGTTGTGGTTGTATTGTATAACAAATTAATACATATTAAAATAAAAAGTTTAAGTTTATGGTGAGGGATTTAAAATTTTCAAAATATTCAAAAAAAATATTTATAAGATAAGTAGTTCTTGCAAGTCTTTAAATATAACTAAAATGTTTAGAAGTATAAATTCTATTATAACAATAAAATCAATGTCATTACTATTTGCACCAATTAACGACGCTTTCATGACGAACTTTCACACAACTATGCATTGATCATAGCAACTACAAGCAAGGATTTTGAACCAAATTCTTATGTTCACAAACCAAAGGTGTCATTCACTATTTTTTTTATGATGAACTCAAACTTTTTCCATTATTATTGATAAACTCAAGTTTGATAAATGGTCTAGTTTCAACTAGGTAGGCATTATTATTGATAAACTCAAGTTTTATAAATGGTCTAGTTTCCACTAGGTAGGTTGGAAGGTTGATTTCAATATTTATGATGCAATACAAATCTATGTTTTCACGAAAAATGCAATTTGTGTATTAAAGTTGGTAAAAGTTTATTACCAATTTTTTTCCTTCAATTTCTTTCTTCTTTGACTAGAAATAAATGGTCACAAAATTGATAACAGTATATATTTATGATAATGTGGATTATATAAAAAGAATTTAGCAATATGGTTATAGAGATAATGAAAAAATTAAGTAGTACATGCTATAAATAATAGGGTTTCTTTTATATAAGGGAATTGATAACTGGGGCAGGTCTCATACTAGCATGATATGGGATCGATTATAATCAATAATTTTTAGATATTTTTAGTAGTTTATGGAAGACATCTTCAACTTTTTCCATTACTATTGATAAACTTAGGTTTTATAGATGGTCTAGTTTCCACTCGGTAGGATGATTTCGATTATGATGTAACTCTTATTTATGTTAAAACAAATCTCGGTCGTCACAAAAAAATGCAACTTGCGTATTAATGTTGGTAAAAGTTGACTACCAATTTTTTGTTCTTCAAATTCTTTTTTCTTTGACTAGAAATAAATGGTCACAAAATTGGTAAGAGTATATTTATGATAATATGGATTATATAAAAAAGTATTTAGCAATATGGTTGTTGAGATAATGAGAAAATTGAGTACATGCTATGAATAATAAGTTTTTTTTTAATATAGTGGAACCGAATACTGGGGCGGGTCTCATACTAGCATGAGATGAGCTTGATTCTCTTCTACTACCGCTACACCCCTAGGTGCACCCAACATCCCACAAGAACAGTGCATAGGTTAACTGAGGTTTGAATTTGTGACCTCTTTTACAATATGTCATATCATTTCAGTTCTCAGCCAGTCGGTCTACACACCTTTGGGTGCTATAGATAATAAGTTAAATAATGAATACATTTATTTATTTTTTCCATTTTTTTCTAAAATCAATAGGAATTTTGTAAGTGTTAGTTTGATTTGATTGATGGTAACTTTCACTATATAGATTTTCTCTTAAAATTTTTGGTTTAGAGTATTAAAACTATCCAAATCATCATAATTTTGAAAAAGAATAAATCAAAGTGAAACTTTACTTAATAAAATAAAATAACCAAAACAATTAAAGTTGCCCACTTTTTAACTCACTCAATGACATAATAATGTAACATCAAGAAAATATATTTTAAAAATAAATGAAAATAAGCAACATGATAATGTAATGCAAAGTAGTATAGACACATATCTCTCCGATTCTATGAAGTGTTGTGAGGGATCAAATCCTTGGAGATGCAAACCCCAGTTTTTAGTGGATAGAATGAAAGATTTGCACCTCAAGGGATTTGATCCCTCTCAATGTTAGTTTTTCTTTAGATCCGATTAGATTATCTAGGATCTTTATCTGAAAGAATAACAATTACAACAATATGCATAATACTTAAAAGATACATGAGACACAAATATTTTCACCGGAGAAACCATAAAGGAGAAAACCTCGTAAACTTCCTCATAATAGTAAGATGATCAAAAGCAGTAATAAGAAATATTCAACAACTATCTATATCTCCTCCTTTCTCTCTCTCTCTCTCTCTCATGTGAACTTGAGAGGTGAGGTGTGTATAAATGAGGGAGACCACCTCCCTATTTATACCCTTTCAAGTCACTGACCAAACATAAGACTGGGGCCCACATTTCTTCCCTAACGGGGCCAACTTCTCCTAGAGAGACTCCAAATACACATTACATGATGTTACACTCAATATTATTGCCCTGACTTACAACAGAGATTGTACCTCAAGGTCTAGACACAATTAAGACATCCTGCAAGGGGGTAAACACATCCCCAATGGGGGTACAACAACATACAATGATAATATACATTAGAATATCTTCCAAAGTTACAAAAGCATCAACACTCCCACTTAACTAGGAAGGTATTCTCTCTTCACAGTCATCAACACATTTGGCCAAGTCTTCATCGCAGATTTATCATCATAGAGTCATAGATTCATCATCATAACTACTGCCATCATCTTCTTATTATTGATCATCAAATGGTACCATCTGTCATCGGAAGTTTCTACAGAGCCAACCTTCTCTCGAATAGGTGTAGGGCTAGTCCTCATCTAGGTCTTCATCACATCTCGAGCAATCCATCTTGTAGGAATGGTTCAAGCCTTCTTTACATTACCACCACAAAAAAACTGCGTCTCATACCTCCATCTCGTCATATCCAAATGATATCTTTTGTCCTGTGCAAAACAAAACAAAGAACAAAACTTTAGATGCAGACCAACTTCATTCTTTCACCATAGTAGTAAGCCATGATCATTTTCACGTCATTAAGAAAACTTGCAGCTTCTACTATGTGAGAATCGCCTAGGAGCACACTGAGTGTATTACGTCTCTATACAGTCAACCTATGTTCTATTAGTAGAACCGCTTAGGTGCACCTCTCTTGATTCATGACCTTATCATCTCAACATGGGAACAAATATATATAGATATATATGTAAAGATGGATTATGACCCAACAACCTGCTACATCAGGACCTTTTACATTCTCTGGTCAACCTGAAGGAATTATTACATATGAACAACCCACATCTGGGATATTTTACGTTTAGACAACCTTCGGGGTGTATTACATCTGAGTAACTTGCATACCACACAGGTCTCATTTTACACTCAAACAACCCACAAGACTTATTACATTCGAGTAACCTACGCACTACACCAGGTCTCATTTTACACTCGAATAACATGTCACATGATGGATCACGTCCAAGGATAACCTGCAAGCTTCACCAAGACTGATTACATCTGAAGACAACCTATAAGACTGATTACGTCCAAGCATCTTGCTTCACCAGTATTTTTCTCACTCGAAAAACCTGTCACATTTCCCATGTGAGATGTCAGGCATCATCTATTTCTAGCATATAACACATCAGGACTAATTACATCCAAGGATAACCTACGATATTCACCAGGACTTATCCAAGGATAACCTACAAGACTGATTACATCTAAGAAACTTACGAACTTCGCCAGGATGTTACGCTCTGACAACCTGTCTCTCTAGCTATGCTAGAACACATCACTCCCTCTTTTGATGAATCTTGATCTGGATCACACCAAGTATTTCTCTAAAGTACTCGAACTTCACTCTTTCTAGAGGCTTGATCAACACATCGATTATCTTCTCCTCTATTTCCACGTACTAGAGCTTCATTGCTTCTCTCTGCACCATACCCCAGATATAGTGGAACTTTATCTCGATGTGCTTCAAATTGTCATGGAAAACTATGTTTTCCAATGGGTTCATGCAACTCTAATTGTCGCAGAAGATATAAATCACATCCAACTAGAGACCAAATAAGTCAAACAGTAGATTTCGCAGCCACACTGCCTCGCAACTAGACGAGCAAGAGACAACATACTCTACATCGGCTATACTTAGTGCCACACATGATTGCTTCCTAAATAATGAGGAGATGATGCCAGGTCCCAAACTCAAGCAACAATTTGAGGTGCTCTTCCTATCAATGGTGCTACCTTCCCAGTCCAAATCAATATAATCGTGTAGTTTAATCTTCTAATTCACATCATATTTGAGCCCATAATCCACTGTCCCTTTTAGGTACCTCAGAAAATGCTTTGCAGTTATCAGGTGAACATGTATTGGATCCATCAGGAACTAGCTCAGGGTGTTCACCACAAAGCATATGTTTGGTCTCATATTTGTCAGATACATTAATGAGCCAATCATTTGACGATACATTGTGCCATGAACCGACTTGGATGAAGCATCACTCAAAAGCTTCAAGTTAGATGCCATAGGTGTGGTTATCGCCTTGCAGTCCAACATTTCGAATCTCTTCAGAATCTACACTGCATACTTCCCTTTCCCAAGGAATATTCCATCTACACTCTGGCACACCTCCATTCCTAAGAAGTAGTGCATCATACCTAGGTATTTCATCTTGAACTCTATAGCAAGTCTCCTCCTTGCATCTTTAATGAGTTCCTCTTCTCCTATTAGAAACAAGTCATTGACATATATCAGGAGTATCACAGGTCTTCTATATTCCACCTTGAAGTAGAGTTTGGAATCTTCTTTACTCTTGGTAAATCCCAAGCTCATCAGGAAGCTATCCATCATGTCATGCCATGTCCTCAAAGCTTGTTTCAATCCATACCAGTCCTTCTTCAATTTGCACACATGGGTCTTCCTTTCATGTGTCTTGAATCCTAGTGGTTGTTCTACGTAAACTTCCTCCTCGACTACACCATTAAAGAAGGTTGTCTTGACATCCATCTGGTGTACTTTCCATTTCATAACTGATTCTAAAGCAAGTATGGTCCTAATGGAAGTGTACCTCACCACGGGTGCAAATATCTCTCTGTAGTCTATGCCTTCTTTATGTGAGAAGCCTCATGCTACGAAACATGCCTTGTATTTCTTGATGCTTCCATATGTAGCATGCTTGATCTTGTATATCCACTTTGAAATCACGACAAACTTCTTCTCCGGTCACAGAACTATATCCCAGACATCAATCTTCATGATCGTTTGATATTCCTTGATCATAGCATCCTTCCATTCTTTCTTTTTTGTATCCTCTTCATAGGTGGAAGTTGATCTGACAATGATGTCATGGAATAGGGAAACATAGATGTTGTAGGAATTTACCCTCTTTCTTTCTCTATTTATTCCCTCTAGAGCACCAAATGTTTCAGCTTTTCGTATGAGCTCCCATGCCCATGCTGGTTTCCTCTTGTGGGATTCCTTCTCAAGGAATGTCTCTACCAGCTCTTATGGTTCTGTCATGTCATGGTCTTCAGGGTCTTCTGGAATTGCTTCTCCAATTTCCATTTCTAGGACTCTCATATCTTCAGGTTCCTCAACTTCCTAGATAGGAGTCCTCCTGGATCTGAAGTATGTCGAATCTTCATCAAAGGTTACATCTCTACTGATGTTGATCTTGTTGAATCCTGGGAAGTATATTCGGTAGGAATTTTATGTATTGATGTATCCTATGAATATACCATTCCTCCCAAAATTAGGATCGAGCTTAGTCCTTTTATTATATCTGGGATCTTTGACCTTGCTCCCAGTAGTATTCTCAACAAAAGCCATACAATCTATGAAATTTTCAAGGACTTTCATTTTTTTCTTGAGAAAATAGACCCATGTGAATCTAGACAGGGCATCGATGAAAGTGAACACATACCTCGATCCATTCATTGAGGTTGTAGGAATTGGATTGCTTATATCAGAATGGATTAGCCCCAAAATACATGTAGCAACCCTTGCTTTTCCTCGATCAAATTTATGCTCACGATGCTTACCAACAATGCATCCCTTTGTAGGATTTGATTGTAGAAAGGCCTTCCACCATGGAATAATTTTGTAGTTGCTGCAAGTATTTGAAATTTAGATGTCCAAATCTTTCATGCCATAGCCGGATCACCTCATTCCCATGAGTCAGAATGGAGGATGGATTTGTATCAGGGAAAAAGTTAGAAAACTCATAGGTCTTAGCAGTGTGATTTGTGTTTTGCTAAAACAATGAGTTTTTCGGATGCTATCTCTGAGATCTCAACATCATTTGGGTTGAATGTAACTATTTTTGGAAAACCTGTATGTGGCATTTGATACACAAACAACAAGTTTGAAGTCAAAGAGGGCACATAAAGAACATTTTTTAAGCTTCCATGTTCTATTTTGATAGTACCTCTTCCCTTTGATGAGATTTGAGAGTCATCTCCGATGTGGATGGAGATGCTGCTATCAAAGTCCGGTGTTGTGAAGGAGTATTTTCATGCAGCCATATGATTCGAAGCTCAGGAGTCAATGAGAAGAGATCTAAGCTTCAAAACATTAGCCATGAGTGCATGTCCTCTTTCAGGTTGATTGTTCCGATCTTGATGATCCTTCTTCCTTGTACCTTCAAGAAGACTGATGTTGTTCTTCTCAAGGAGAAGAGACATTTGATCAATTGTTCTATTCATGCAAGATATTTTAGGATGAAAGCCTCTTCCATAGTAAGAACATTTGATATTTTCTTTGCCCTTTTGCTTGTTATTTCTTGAGCCTGAGGGCTCATCCAACTGTTGGTTTTTATCCTTCTTCTTGGGAGGGTCAAACTTTGTCTTCTCTTTCTTTTGCTTCCCTTTGATGTTCAGAGATTTGGTTCCTCCAACAAACAAGGTTTGATATTTAGAGGATATTATGATTCCCATTTGAACAAGATTGTCATGCTCATTGGTGAGAGACTCAATGAATGCATTGAGGGTCGGCATCTTCCAATTCAGAATTGTAAGCTTTCCGGTATGAAAGGTAGACACAAAAACACAGCATTTTGGTCCAAGTTTCGAAAGGATGGAGAGGATGAGCTGATCATCTTCCTTCTCAAATTCACATTTCTTCAATTGGAGGACCAGGTGCTTAAACTTGGTAAAGAAGTCATTCATGGTATCAATGTTTCCCAGATTTAGAGATATCACCTCATTCTCCAGCAGATATATTCTCAAATCATCTTACTTATCAAAAGGAGTATGAAGTTGTTCCCATATTTCGTGGGGAGTCTTCAATCCAGTGAGGTGGAAAAGAATATCCTTTGAAATTGAGAGGCATAGAAAGCCACATTATTCATCAAGCTTGTTCCAATATTTTGTTTTATCCACTAATGCATTCGTCTCTTCTCTGTATCCGTGGTGAATCTGAAGAGTCCTTTGGAGCGCAATTGTATCTCAATATCCTCCTTCCACTAATGAAATTTGAAAGGAGTGAGAATATTGCTTGAAGAGGAGTCCATTATGCAACTGTAGTGAATGCAACGAAAGTGCTTTGAGATACCTTCAATCACACAAAATTGACAAAATAAGGTCGAACAGCCTACACTTTTGGATTTTGCTTCACACCTAGCTTAGTTAATCAAGCAAGCTTGATCAACAAGGTTTGCTTCCAGGAATTATGTGGTAAACTCTCCGCTTCTGGTGTAGTGCTGGAATGGTTTTGAGCAAATTTGATCAAATTTCTTCATAGATCCAGCAAGAAACCTGTAGAAGAATTGTCTTGTCCTGCCATGGCTCTAATACATATATAAAATTGGAGTCACAACAATCTAAGAAACAAGGGAAAAACTTACAATAGATTTGACAGATTAATTTTACTCAGAAATGACATGAAACAGTGCAATTAGGAGTTGCAGTTGTATATTTGCTTATCATTAACAGAAGTTGTGATACAATGGCATAAGGAGCCATGCAGTTCGAATCCTAGAGAGTACATTCGAATTTATTACATGAGAGTGGCTAACTTTTTAGTTAAAAACCACTTGGAACATCAGTTAACCACTTAACTCAACCTTAATTGACTCTAACTGACTCGAAGGAAGTTTAGACTAAGTCTAACTGAATAGAGCTCAACTACATGCCAACAAGTAGGTGAGGGTGCCAATCTGACTTCAGTTAGGTGAGATGAACTGAATTGCGCTGAACTAAGTCACCAAAAGCAGGTGGAGGCACCTTTAATCACTCCAGTTAACTGCAATTTACCAAAAATAGGAAAAATAATGATGGAGGCACCTTTACAACTTCAGTTTAACTGAAAGGTAGGTGAAACAACCTTCAGTTAAATGATTGGGGCATGTATTTCATGCATATAAACCCATATTTGCTCCTATATTGAAGGAGAAGGTTCAGTTAGTCTCCTCGATTGAAGGAGAAGACTCATTCAGGATCCTTGATTGAAGAAGGATGATCCACTTGATGATGCAGTCACATATTTGAGTCAAGAACTTAGGATAAGTGGTAAATTAGGCCAAATAATCCAAATAATGATGTGTGGGTTGGATAATGACTCCAACACCTCCCCTTAAGCTAAAATCATATGGAGGAGTAAAAAAAAGATAGGGCCCCGTCAACAAAGGTCATACGTCACCCTTTACAAAAAAATAACTCTAAAATGCCCAAAACATTCTAAGTGAGGAAAAGAGGACAACCCCTGTGGGAAAGAAACCACCCCCTCAAACTGAAAACTAAATAATTAATCTTAATTCACCATGTAACTCACCCCCAACATTGAACAAAGGTAAGTGAACTTATTCTCAGTGAAGCTCTTGGTGAAAATTTCCACAATTTGCTCATCCGTGGGGCAATATGGCAGAACAACTGTTCTGTCATGCATAAGTTCTCTGATGTAGTGCACGTGGATCTCGATGTGTTTGGTTCTCTATCTATGAACTAGATCTGTTGAGATATTGATAGCACTTTGATTGTCACAAGAAATGACAGTAGATGAAGTGCTACCAATGTCAAACTCGGCCAAAATACCTTGCAGCCAAATTGATTGTATTCATGAATTGCCTGCTCCCCTATACTATGCCTCTTGTCACATCCCCACCCCTCATACTGACGATGGAGAGGATATGATTATGACACTGCTGTCGTCAAACAGGAAATATAGCCCCATGAATGTGATAATTAATATTCTTTGACATAAAAACATACACAAATTCATAAGACATGTAAATACAATGGAAGCAAGTACATTCATTTAAGCATTCAACATGTTCATAATGCATAAATCAAGAAAATGCAATTGCAGAGGTAAATACACAAGAGAAATACAAGTGGATACTTATCTTGTAATGAATTTGTCCCACAACTAGCTATGTCACTACAACATTCCACCCAACCATAGGATAGTGTGCTCATCAATCTCTCAGCATCACTGCCACCCCCAAGCCGGGCATGATTCCACAAGGCACTAGGGAACAACAGGCTCACACATAGCCAAAACCATACATCCACAGTCAAGCCAAAACACCGTTGGGTTTCACAGACTGTCCAGCCAAGACAATAAGAGATTGGGTTTCACAGGATCCTAAGCCAACAAGCTAACAACACAAGGGTTCCTTGCACTTAATCAGCCAACCAAACTTCACATGGATTCCCTTCACAGCAAAATACCATTGCTGGGCATGAAGGAAAATGTTTGAGAACCACAAACAAAAATGGTAGGTGGGGAAAAAAACCCAAGAGAGCAAATCATTTCAGGGAATGTCCTTGGACTTCACAAAGGTGAAAACAAACTCTATTCACACCCAAAACGTGGGTCTACCTTCTTAGCCACTGAATTCTACACAAACAAGCTTCCAGCTTGGAGAACCATGAGGGAAATGAAGAACTTCATGAGGGAAACACTCAGCAATCCCCAACTACGTGAGGAATGAGAAAACACCCTCTCCAAACCCCTAATATGCAAGTCGCTGCTGTGTTTTCATTTACCGACACCAAAAAATGGGTTTTCCAGCTGCACATACACTCGGCAACCCAAAAACGACTTTCCAGCCATGGATAAAAATGGGTAAACGATAGAAATGTGGAGTAGAACTCCCAGCTTGTTCACATGGGCAAAAATGGCCTCCTCAAACCCCAAAATCATGGCCCCTTTATTCCCATTCTCCCATCAACACCCAAAATGCATTCTGGGTATGGAGAATGGAAGGAAGGCAACCAAACCGTGGAGGAAAGAGCTCAGTCTCTTGCTGTTACGTGAGGAAGCCAAAACTCCATAAGGATGGGTGAGAAATGAAAGTCATGGGTGCATAATCGCTGGGCATGCATTCCCAATATTTTACTTGCCCCACAAGTCAAAAACACACTTTCCAAAAATGGGTGGTCTTCCAAATTCGAAATTGACCTCCATACCTTTCCCATCCCAAGGAAATAACTTCCTCAACCAACTTAAAGATGATTGGGCACAAAAGACAAAAAGGGTAGTTGACAACTTATGGGTTTTCCCTTGGCATTTGGATTTTCCCCATAGGCTCAAGGGTTTGAATAATTCCCCCTCTCTATTCCTTATGAAATCATGCCCCATCTCTTTAACGTTGCGGCACATAGCTAGTTGTGGTATTTTTATTAATTTGCATTTTGTATGATTTCTCAAAACACAATGTGCCTGGCTAGCACATAAAGTATCGGCATCGATTTTAATCGCCAAAACATAAAACACTAAACCCATGGTGGGGCCTTTTCCTTCAGCTCCACACCATGATTTAATAAAATATTTACATCATATGCAATTTAATACCACGGGGTCAAAACTGGGGTGTTACACCTCTGCTGAAGAAAGGGAAATGACATCCCGCTTTTTTCTTGACCATCAAATAGGCCCACCACCAAACATGAAAACATAGTTGGAAGTATACTTTTGATCTATTCTATCTCCTGCCCAATCAAAATATGTGAATCCTACCAAGTCTAGTTCAGAATCAACCGCATAATGAATTCCATAGGATCTAGTACCCTGTACATACTGTAGAATCCTATTGGTTTCCCTCCAATGAATTTCATGAGGCTGTTTCATATACCTTGATACATCATTCATGACATAACAAATGTCATTCCTTGAATGTGTCAAGTAGATAAGGCTTCCAATCAACTGACGGTAGAGAGTAGAATCCACCTATGGAGTAGTATTTCCCTATTCAAGACTAATTCCTGAGATGAATGGGAAAGGTGATACCTTTAAATCAGCCATATTAAACTTAATTAATAGGTCTGAAAGACATATAGATTTTTTCACCATAATCCCATCAAAATATTGAGTTATTTCTAGCCCGAGAAATTGCCTCAACGGGCCTAGATCACTCATCTCAAAGGATTCATGTAAATCAATTTTTATGAAGCTGATTGAAGAAAGGGTGCTTCCTGTGATTAATAGATCATAAACATATAGAACTATAATAAAAAAATTACCTTCATATTTCTGCAAGTACACATTTGGATCATACTTACATCTTTCAAAGTTCTGTGATAGTAGAAAAGAATCCATTTTGGCATACCAAGGTCTTGGTGCCTGTTTTAAGCCATACAAGGATTTTGCAGTTTGTAAACTAATGATGGATCTGATGTGTATCCTTCAGGATGATTCATGTAAATCTCTTCTTTCAGGTATCCATGAAGGAAATCACTTTTTACATCCATATGGTGCACCTCCCACTGCTTGGATTCAGAAATGGTTAAGACTAATCGTATAGAATCTATCTTTGCCACAAGTGCAAAAGTCTCGGTGTAGTCCACTCATTGGACTTGGGAGAAGAATTTTTCTACCAAACTTGATTTATATTTGTAGGTTGATCCATCTGGAGAAACCTTTGTCTGATATACCCATTTGCATTGGACAAGTTTCCTCCCAGGTGGAAGGGAAACTAGCTCCCAGGTTACATTTTTTCAGAGAGAGCTGAACTCTTCATCCATTGCAGCATGCCATCGAGGATCATTTCGAGCATGATAATATGACTTAGGATCATATCCAACTATCATGTAGCACTTATCATACAACAAATAATCATTGCAAGAAATATCAATACATGATCTTTGAAAATCTAACCCAGTTCTCCTTGATCAGCATGATTTCCAACATTTAACCCGACAGAAGAGAGAGTCTATTCGTACCTTTTTGGTAGATGAGTGGTCTCATTCGGATATGATTCGGAAACTAATATTTCATGCTCACTGACATAAGACATCAGATCTGAAATATCAGAGCTCACACTTTCATTTTCATCTCTAGAAACTTCAGCAGAAGAAGAGGGAATTTCAACAGTTTCTTCCTCAACTAGTTTCAAATCTTGGAGAGGTTCTTCGAAGCGGACACTTCTCTCTATGAGTATATTTTTTGTTCTAATATTCAAGAGTTTGTATCCCTTTTATTCCTCAAGATACCAAATGAATATTCACTCAACACTCTGCGGTTGAAAATACTTTCTCTTATCTAGTGGAATTCGAGCCCAAGCAATGGACCCAAAAACTCTGAAACTGGACACATCTAGTTTGTGACCAAAGTATGCTTCGAAAGGTGTTTTTCCTTTCACGGATGAATGAGGAACCCTGTTCTGAATGTAGGCATAAAAATTCATGGATTCATCCCAAATATTTGCATCCAAATCTTTAACCTCAAGCATACAGGTTGTCATATCTTTTAGATCCCGGTTTTTCCTTTCCGCTACACCACGCTGCTGAGGTGTTTAGGGAATGGTGTGCTGAATATTGATTCCACTTTGAGAACAAATTTTGGAATAGCTATGATTTGATGTATTCACCTCCATTATCAAATCTGAGAGCTTTGATCTTTCTCTTAGTAGTATTCTCAACAGAAGCCTTAAAATCTTTGAAATTTTCAAGGACTTCCGATTTTTTCCTAAGAAAATAGACCCATGTGAATATAGACAGGTCATCGATGAAAGTGAGAACATACCTTGATCCATTCATTGAGGTTGCAGGAATTGTACCAATGATATTAGAATGGATCATCCCCAAAATACATGTAGCTCGAATTTCTTTTCCCCGATCAAATTTATGCTCAAGATTCTTGCTGACAATGCATCCCTTGCATATCCCTTCGGATGATTTGATTGTAGGAAGGACTTCCACCATGGAATGATTTTGTAGGTGCTGCAAGTATTTGAAATTTAGATGTCCAAAACTTTCATGCCATAGTCGGAGGACCTCATTCCCATGAGTCAGAAAGGCAGATGCCTTTGTATCTGACACAAAGTTAGAAGACTCATAGGTCTTAGCCGTGTGATTTTCTTTCCCTAAAGCAATGAGTTCTCTAGATGCTATCTCTAAGATCTCAAAATCATTTGGGATGAATGTAACTCTTTTGGGAAAACTTATGTGTGTCATTTTATACTAAGACAATAGGTTTGAAGCCAAAGAGGGCAGATAAAGAACAATTTTGAAGCTTCCATGATCTAGTTTGATAGTACCTTTTCCCTTTGATGAGATTTGAGAGTCATGTCCCATGTGGATGGAGATTCAATTGTTAGAGTCTGCTTTTGTTAAGGATTCTTTTCATGCAACCATATGATTCGAAGATCCAAATTCAATGAGAAGAGCTCTAGGCTTCGAAACATTAGCCATGAATGCATGTACTCTTTCGGGATGATTGTTCCGATCTTGATGATCCTTCTTCCTTGCACCTTCAGGAAGAGTGATGCTGTTCTTATCAAGGAGAAGAGTGATTTGATCAATTTTTCTCTTCATGAAATATCTTTTAGGATGAAATCCTCTTCCACAGTAAGAGCATTTGATATTTTCTTTTCCCTTTTACTTTTTCTTTCTTGAGCTTGAGGGCTCATCCAAATGCTGGTTTTTCTCCTTCTGGTTGGGAGGGTCAAATTTTGTATTCTATTTCTTTTGATTCCCTTTGACGTTCAAATATTTGGGTCCTCCAACAAATAAGGCTTGATCTTTAGAGGATCTATTGATTCCCATTTGAAAAATCTTGTCATGCTCATTGGTGGGAGACTCAATGAATGCATTGAGCGTTGACATCTTCCAATTTGGAATTGTAATCTCTCTAGTATGAAAGGTAGACACAAAAATAGAGTAGTCTGGTCCAAGTTTTGAAAGGATGGAGAGGATGAGCTCATCATATTCCTTCTCAACTTCACATTGCTTCAATTGGAGAACTAGGTGCTTAAACTTTGTAAAGAAGTCATTCATGGTTTCAAAGTTGTCCGGATTTAGAGATATCATCTCATTCTCTAGCTGATATATTCTCAAATCATATTGCTTATCAAAAAGAGTAGCAAGTTGTTCCCATATTTTTCGGGGAGTCTTCAATCCAGTGAGATGGAAAAGAAGATCCTTTGAAATTGAGAGGCATAGAAATCCATATGCTTCATCAAGCTTGTTCCAATATTTTGTTTTCTCTACTAATGCATTCGACTCTTTCTCCGTATCCATGGTGACTTTGAAGAGTCCTTTGGAGTGCAATTGTATTTCAATATCCTCCTTCCACTGATGATAGTTGAAAGGAGTGAGAAGATTGCTTGAAGAGGACTCCATTATGCAGCTGTAGTGAATGCAATGGAAGTGCTTTGAGATACCTGCAATCACACAAAACAGACAAAATAAGGTCAAACAACCTGCACTTTTGGATTTTGCTTCATACCTGGCTTAGTTAATCAAGCAAGCTTGATCAGCAAGGTTTTCTTCCATGAATTATGCAGTAAACTCTCCACTTCTGGTGCAATGCTGGAATGTTTTAGAGCAATTTTGCTCAAATTTATTCATAGATCCAGCAAGAAACCTGTAGAATAATTGCCTTGTCCTTCCTTGGCTCTGATACCATATAAAATTGGAGTCACAACAATCTAAGAAATAAGAAAGAAACTTACAATAGATTTCACAGATCAATTTTACTTGGAAATGACATGAAACAGTGCAATTAGGAGTTTCAACTGTATATTTGCTTATCATTAACAGAAGTTGTGATACAATGTCATACAATGGCAGAAAGAGCCATGCAATTTGAATCCCAGAGAGGTCATTCGAATTGATTACATGAGAGTGGCTTACTTGTCATTTAAACACCACTCAGCACGGTAGTTAACCACTTAACTCATCCTTAATTAAATCTAATTGACTCGAAGGCAGTTTAGATGGAGTCTAACTGAATAAAACTCAATTGCATGCCAACAAGTCGGTGAGGGCACCAATCTGACTTGAGTTAAGTGAGATGAACTAAAATGCACTAAACTAAGTCACCAAAAGTAGGTGGAGGTGACTTTAATCACTCCCGTTAACTTCAATTTACTAAAAATAGGCAAAATAATGAGGGAGGCACCTTTACAACTTCAGTTTAACTGAAAGGTAGGTGAAACAATATTCAGTTAACTAATTGGGGTGTATATGTCATGCAGATCAACCCATATTTTCTCTTAGATTGAAGGAGGAGGATCAGTTAGTCTCCCCAATTGAAGGAGAAGACTCAGTTAGGCTCCTTGATTGAAGGAGGATGACCCAGTTGATGATGTAGTCACATAGTCAAGTCAAGAACTTAGGATAAGTGGTAAATTAGGCCAAATAAGACAAATAATGATGTGTGGGCTGGATAACGATTCCAACAAAATATACCCAAGTCTTACATGAGAAATCATATATAGAGGAAGCACAGTACACATACCCACTTAATGAGCTAGAAGACATGGGTCCACACACATCCGAGTGTACTATCTCCAATATCCCTTTAGCCTCGCTCTCACTGCTGGGAAATGTCAGGCTTAGCATTCCTTCCTTGTGTACACACTTTGAAAATCATATATATCCCTTAATGAGAAATCATATATAGAGGAAGCACAGTACACATACCCACTTAATGAGCTAGAAGACATGGGTCCACACACATCCGAGTGTACTATCTCCAATATCCCTTTAGCCTTGCTCTCACTGTTGGGAAATGTCAGGCTTAGCATTCCTTCCTTGTGCACACACTTTGAAAATTCCTTCATGCTTTTCTTGGGTCTAGACCAATCCTAAGGCTTCTTTGCTTGCCATCGGTAGTGCTTTGTAATGCACATGTGCAAGCCTTCTATGCCACAGTTTGCCTGGTTCAATTGACTCATGAACCAATGCTTGTCCAGGCTGTCCCTTTAGCTTGTACAAGCCTCCGTCTTCTTCTCTAATAATTGTTTCATCCTCTCTTGTATTTCCTTTGGGCCACATCAAAACTTGGCCATCAACAAAATCAACCCTAATTCCCTTTGCATCTAGTGCAGAGATGGAGAGAAGATTATTCTTAAATCCTAGAACATATAACACATCCTGCATCTTTTAATATTTCTCAGAGTCAAGCTTGTATGAAGCTTATCCACTACCTTTTATGGCGTTTTGTAATCATCCCCAAGTTTCACCTTGTAAGGTGACTCGTGTTCATACATATTGATGAATGATCCTTGGTATCCCATCAAGTTTTTAGAAGCTCCACTATCCATAATCCAATCATTGCTTTTGGGTGAGATAGTGCTAGTAAGTGGTGATACTAGCACATAATATTCATCTGAATCATCATTCTCTCATATGAATCTTTGGTTTGTTGGTTAATAGTCTTCGGCAATATGAGCAACTCCTTTTCCTTATGGAAAAATATCTTGCAAAATTTCCCTTTTCATCACAAGTGTAGCATCAAACATTTGAAGTATATCTCTTGGTATTCTTCAGTTTCTTGTCCTTCTTCTTGTTGTGATGAAAAGTTTCCTTCTTCTCCTTCTTCTTGAAGTTCTTCCTAGTGTGAACTATGAGATATTGATCTTCAGTCGCTCCCATCTTCTCTTCTATTGTCATAAGTCGAGCTTCTTCTTCTGCACATTTTTCTTGGAGTTTACTGAAAGAGATCACCCTCCTTCTTGCACAAATCCCTTGAATGAATGAGTCCCATGATCTAGAGAGACCATTCAATGTAGTCATTACAATTTATCCTTCTTCAAAATTCTCTTCAATTGCTTAAAGTTGTTCTTTGATTTGAGAAACCCTTGTGAGTAGGACTGTATAGTATCATAGTTCTGTATCTTCATATTCTTCAGCTGGTTCCTCAAAGTCATCTTCTAGTTGATGTTATTTCCTTCAAACATTGTTGTCAAAGCATCATACACTTCCTTTGGTGTATTGAATGCTGACACATGGGGGATGAGGTGATCCTTAATAGAATATGCAATGATTCTATTAGCCTTAGCCATGCTTCTCTTATGAGCAGCCTTAGCCTCATCTCCCTCTAGTTCTAGAACTTCTCTAGTGATGAACTGATCCAAGTCATTTTCTTCAAGGATAAGAGAGATTTTGTACTTCCATGCTTTGAAGTTATCATCCCCTCCAAGCTTGTCCTCAAGCTGAGTATGGTGAGTCATCTTTTAAAATGAGAACCTAAAATAGAAATAATAAAGATTTAGATCTTACCAATTTGAGTTGTCCGGCCTAGTTCTGCATCTGGATGACCTAGGGTTTGTCAAAGAAACCCTAATTTTCCAAACTTGGAGTTTAGGAATTCTGTTTGGACAGAAATATGGGCCTCCCTGAGGTGAGTTTCTAAGCAAGGTCACTTTATGAAAAATGAGGTGGGAAGACTCCAGAACTTGATGCACTAGTTCCTCCCGACAATAGTGTTAGGTTAAAAAATGAAACATATTCATTCTTGAAATTCTTCCACCAAAAGATGCGCCCTACAAAGGCGAGTTAGCCGAGCCCTCTTTTCTTGATGATCTACAGAGAGAACACCTTGAACTAGGAAGCCTTAGTTTTCGCAGCTGCATAATGCCTTCTTTCAGAGAGGATCTAATACCATGTTATTTTTTCTTTAGATCTGATTATATTATCTAGGATCTTTATATGAAAGAATAACAAGTACAACAAGATGCATAAGACATAAAAGATACACGAGACACAAAGATTTTCACCAGGGAAACTATAAAAGAGAAAACCCCGCAAACTTCCTAAGAATAGTAAGATGATCAAAATCAGTAATAGGAAGTATTCATAAGCTATCTATCTCTCCTCCTTTTTCTCTCTCTCTCTCATGCAAACTTGAGAGTGTGAGGTGTGTATAAATGAGGGAGAGTGCCTCCCTATTATACCCTTTCAAGTCATCGACCAAACATATGACTAGGGCCCATATGTCTTCCCTAACAGGCCTGACTTCTCCTCGAGAGACTCCAAATACACATTACATGATGTTACACTAGGGACTATTGTCCCGACTTACAACGAAGGTTGTACCTCAAGTTCTAGACACAATTAAGACATCCTGCAAGGGGGTAAACACATCCCCAATGGGGGTGCAACAACATACAATGATAATATACATCAAAATATCTTCCAAAGTTACAAATACATCAACACTTGACGCTTAATAGAACCAGATATATATGGGTTTATACTGGTTCCAATCATGATGTGCATGTTAAAACAATGTAATGTTTTATTGTATTGCTAGTAATCATAGTTAAATTATTTCATCAAAATTTTTAATAATACATATGAATACAAATCAAAGAAGATATTGCTTAAATATGATAGATGTCAACATGTTGACTGATGCTATCAAAGAATATAAGCCTATATAATGTTTAAATACAAATATTTTACAATGTGGTGAACTTTAATCTTTCTTAGATTCCTTTTTTCTCTTGATTAGGAATTTATAACCGTCTGAAAATAAGGCAACATAGGGTTTTATAACCCAATTAAATTTCAATAGCCAAAAGATCATCATCTAACACCATAAGTTCTAACAAATCATATTCTTATCTAAAGGACATGGCATTCCTAAGAGATGGGTGTGCATAGTATAATCAATTCAACAATCTAAAAATGTTTAAAAAACTTAGGTAAATCAATGACGTTTAGGAGAAGTGTAAGCTATTATTTTAGCTACTATTACAACTACTTTACTTATGTAAAAACCAAATGATAATATCAAGAATTAAATTTCAGTTTTTCTTCTCAGGTGATCATAGAGAATTTGAGAACTAAAGAACATGAAGTGGAAATCAAAGCATTGTGGGAAATACATAATGCAATATTTTAAGCATGGTAAAGAGAATATACATAAGTTTGTTAAAAACAATGCAACATAGGGTTTGTAAGAAAACATAATAATCGAATTAATATTTTGCAACAGTGCATTGTTGA
Source organism: Pseudotsuga menziesii (assembly GCA_001517045.1). NCBI lineage: Eukaryota > Viridiplantae > Streptophyta > Pinopsida > Pinales > Pinaceae > Pseudotsuga > Pseudotsuga menziesii. The sequence continues at coordinate 10,930 of LPNX010569716.1, read as the reverse complement.
AAACAATGTAACGAAAATCTTAATTACACAACAAATATAAGGAGAATGTACTTGTAATTGTTGATTGTGAACTCAATGCAATCTAGAGGTTTATTAAGATCTTAATTGAAAATTATGTAGTAGAAAATGCAGAGAGTTATATAATGTAAGACCCCTTCTGCTACACCAATTCTTTAGTAACGGAAAATACAAGGTTTCGACGAGAATATCAAGGTTATGGATTCGTCTATAAATCACTGTAAGTATTGATTGTCAATTTCTTAAGTTGTAAATTATATCATAGTAGCATAATTCTGCGGTAGTGGCCTTTTGTGTACTGAAATTTCGAACAAATTTGAATTCTTCCAATATTCGATATATGTGTAATACAAATAAACTCTAATTTTGAAAATTAATTTAAAAAAGCCACATTTTAATTATTAAAACACTATAAAAAAATACCTTTCAATTTCACACTTTGTAATTCAATTTAATAGGAATAAAAAGAGGCCAAAGAAAATAAATATGCAAATATAATAACAACACTAGATTTATTGATTACCAAAACCATGTTCCCAAAACCACTTACATCCTTGCTCATTCAGGAGTCAAAGTTAACCCTAACACAATTTAAACATGAATTAATTAATTCCAATGTAAATAGTGGTAAATATTATTTACTTCCTTCTTAAAATAATTAATAAATATTAATAACTAAGAGTTTTCTTTCTTAGACATTCTCTTTTTGTTTTTTTAAAGAGTAATTTTGGTTATAAAAAATAGTTTATTTTTTTTTTAAAGTTTAAAATTTAATGGTTGATATTTAATATTTTATTTAAAATATTGTATATGTTTAACTATATATAAATGTTTTTTTTTTGTAAATAAAGACAGTATATTATATCAGAATGAAGTCATTACAAAGATGAGATACAAAGACAGGTCTAACAGTCCACTAGCATATTGAAACATCGCACAGTGTTGGACCTGGGCATCAAAAGCCAGATTCCAGTGAAAGAACTAAGTCCTAAACTATCAGCGAGCACGCAGGCCCTATCCTTCAAAAACATAGATGGGACTAAACCTTGAGCAAGGCCAGACATTCTCAAAAAACAGGGCTTTGGGAAAGCCCAAATTACATATCAAGAAAGCATTGGAAGGAACATAAAACTCATCAGGCCGAAATACCAAGCTACGAAAGAAACAACAGACACAGGTAGTCAAACCATTTTCTGGAAGGCTGAGGGAAAGCAGGAGCCCATCGGTTGAGCCGAGGCTGGAGTCGCACCAGGGGATATCAGATCAAGCTGAGAAGGAGATAAGATCCATTTTGTCTTCTTACCACAATTTCCACAATTATCCCGCGGGTGAGCCACCTCATTTGGGCCTTTTCCAATAGCAAAGAAGGAGACCCCGAGCCTGGAGGAAATAATATCGACCTTCTGGTGGATTAAGTGGCATTCGCCATTATGGTGCTTCCACTCTCTGACAGGTTCCTCGTCCCCTGCCATTTTCACCTCTCGCTCCATGTAGGAGTGACCCACCAGCTTCATGTTCACCCAGTATTGCATGAGGAGTTGGTCATAAGCTGCTGCACGACCCACGGTATACTAGAGATATTTGACCTTGCCCTCCACTTCCCAGCGGATGCTCAGAGGAATATGGTCTTTGAAGAAATCTGCTTCTTCTTGGGCTTGACTTTGCGCTCTCGTAGCCCTACGAGGGAGCTTCGCAACACCCTGCTCAGCCAAAGATTCACCGAGGGCTTTTCCTTTAACCATCAAATGTTTCGAGGCCATTTCCAACAAAGGAGGAATCAAAGCTAAGGCACAGGGAAGAGAGGAGGTAGAGAGCCACACCCAGATAAGAGTGGAGGGCCATGGGGAGAACTAGAGGAGCCGAAAAGCTAGGAGCAATTCTGAACAATGAGAATAGATGGAAAAGAGGGTCAAGCAATAAAAAGGAAAAGGCAACATCACTACCTGATCTGGAATGTACCTGAACAAAGTCATGGCTCTAGTGCAAACCATCTCCCTCATACCCTTAACCATGGTGGGGCCTTTGTCGAGAGTGAATGCCCAGTCGTTTCGGCCATCACTATCCATCCTATCCGTCTCTTCACCAACAGTTCCAACGAGAAATATAATGGCCAAGGACAACCACTGATGGATCCGCTCACTTACCTCATTGAAAATATCAGGCATCCTGATGATGGTCTGTCATGGCATGCTCACGTCATCTGTCACCTCCTACCATCGCAGCATTTGGGCATGCCATCTGTGTACCACCCTCGAGATCCTACGCAACCATTTTTCTGCAATGATGAGTCCAGTTACCTACTTCGAATTTTTTTAGAGGGACCCATTGGTGTGCCAACTCACCCTCGACCACCACATTCGCAAGGAGGTCCCCTGCCTTGTTGGTGTCCCATCTTACATGAAAGAATGAAACCGATGGGTGGGCGTGGATCATGCCACGAAGATCATCCAAGCGACTAGCTAACCTCCAGCTAGTGGACACTTTGCCACTGACTTGGCCATACACTAACCTAATTGCTATCTGGACCATGATACTAGAATCACCCTCAATTATCACAGGGAAACTATTGCTGCGCACCAGGAAATTCAGACCTTGAATCATCCCTCCGAGCTCTTCGGAATTGTTAGTATCTCGACCCATGGTCCCCAGAAAGACGTAAATAACCTTTCCTTGCGAATCTTTGCATAACCCTCCATAGCTAGCGTCGCCTAGGTTCCCCCTAGAGGCCCCGTCAAAGTTGAGCTTGAAAACCTAAGGAGGAGAAGCAGACCATGAATTAGGGCTGGAAGGTTGAAGGAGCCTGTCGCGCTTGTGGAGCCCATCTAACTGGGATTTGTTTAGACCCAAAAATTCTCCAATATGCCTTTCATCGATGGGAATGAGATTTTCCTCATCATGCCATTGCATGCATTTGATGGAGGAGAGAAGGTTGTCCCTCACCGTCTGCCATACCTTTTCAATGCAGGTTGGTTTGTCAGGGAAGATCCTCCCATTCCTTTCCTTCCAAATGCACCACATGATCATTCAAGGTAAGGTGTTCCATATGGTTCTAATAATTCTGTTTTTGAAGGTTTTTTGGTTCCATTCCATCAAAGTTCTAGCTGGTTGGGCTCTCTTGCTGTCACTTTTCTAGAAACCCATTGCCCCTTTATCCCAAATGGCAGTGGCAAACAGGCAGCTATCCAGCATATGGCTCATGGTTTCTTCTTCTTGGGAGCATAAGTAGCATTGGGAAGGCCCGTGGATACCACGCTTCTGAAGATTTTCACAGGTGAGGATATGGGATTTAACCACCATCCAAGCCAATAGGGTGACCTTGGGCCATAAATTTAGGGTCCATATCTTCTTCCATGTTTCCTCTTCCTCAGTGCGATTCTCGATTCGAATGTTGTAAGCCTCCTTAATGTTAAACATTCCTCTGTCCGTATATCCCCATCTCAGCACATCCTGTCCCTCCGTGGGTCTTATGCAGCACATGCGCATTTACTCTTGGAAAGTCTCCCATTCCTCCACCTCAATCTAGTCTGGCTTGTTAATAAAGTTCCAGCATAACCTCCCATTAATGATTTTCTCTTGCCAGAAGTGGTGAACATGAGTTCTACCCTCTGCCCTAGCTAATCTTGAATTGGAGTCCATCTTGGGTTGTCGCCTAAATGGGGAAGTTGGTTCCATGAGTCTTCCCAGAACTTAGCATTCCTCCCATCTCAAATTTCCCAGAAGCTATGCTGTTGAACCAAATGTCACCTGCCTTTGGCCTTCATCCATATGGGGGATCCCTGTTGTTCTTCGTTGTATCAGATTAACTGAGATGGGGTCCTGTCATGACCATATTTAGAGAGCCATAATCGATCCCATGGTTCAGATGTGTGGGAGAACCATCTCCACCAGATTTTTGCTCCTTGGACTTCAGCCATGATTTTCGGGTCTCTCAAACCCAACCCCCCGTTCAACTTGGGCTGGTAGATGATGTCCCAGGTAACTAGGGTGAATTTAGCTTTATTCTCTTGGTCGCCCCACAAAAAATTACGTTGGATGCTTCAAATATCACAGAGAATGGAATTTGGAGCAGAGAGGATGGAGAACATGTATATGGGCATCGCTTGTAAGATAGATTTTAACAAGACAAGCCTGCTAGGCAAGTTTAGTTGTCTTAGGGTCTAGTTTGCAAGTTTCTGCTTCATTCTATCAAGGAGTTCAAGCCAAGAGGTTCATTTCAATTTATGCGGGCCAAGGGGAACACCTAAGTATTTTGAAGGGAAAGAGCCCTTTACCTAAGATACGAAGGATGTTCCTTTGAGAGGTTGGAGTGGTGTTGAGGAAGAAGACTTGGGATTTGGCCCGAGGCCTTGGCAAAGAGATTCAGACAATTTCTTAAGCTTCTCACTTCTTGGACTGAAGGGTGCCCCATAAGTATGGTGCCATCGACTAATTGTTGATGAGTTTGAGAATCCATGTTATCCGTAAGACGAATGCCTCTCAACTCTCCATTCTCTACCTTGGTCTGAAGGAGATGGCTCAGGCCCTCTACCATTAAGATGAAGATGAAAGGAGAGAGGGGGTCTCCCTGCCTAATAACCCTGGAAGGTTGAAAGGGACTAGTCGAGGCTCCGTTCAGAAGAATACTAAAGAAAGGAGTGGAGATGAGACCCATGACCCATTCAACCCAGTCATGGCAGAAACCATAGGCTTCCAACATTCTGTATATGAATTGCCAAATTAATTTGTCATAGGTCTTAGTTTTATCAAGTTTTATCAACATACCTAGTTGTCTCGAGCTTTGTAGGGAATGGAGAACTTCATGAACGAGGATGACCCCATCCAGGATTTGGCGCCCTTCAACAAAGCCAGATTGTTCTAGGCAGATCAAGGAGGGGAGAAGAGTCTTCAGACGATTGGCAATAACTTTGGATATGATCTTGTAGATCACATTGCAGAGGGCTATAGGCCTGAACTTATCTAGGCTGTCGACACCCGTTTCCTTGGGGATGAGAGAAAGGAATATCACATTGAAGGCTTTTAACACCCCCTTCTTTAGTCTCGATTCTTCCACTATTTCCACGACCTCATTCTTCACCATATCCCAGAAATAATGGAAGAAATTAGAGGTAAACCCATCTAAACCAGGGGCTTTTCCCAGAGCTATCTGGTTGACAGCCTCTTCAACTTCTTGTAGAGTTACTGGTTTGACAAGCATCTCATTATATTCCCTAGTGACAGAGGGTGGGATTAAGCGGGTGATTTGAGCGATATCTCTCTCCCTATCTTGGATATCTTCATTGAGGATCTTAGTAAAATAGTGGGTAAGTTCCTCTTCAATCTCTCTGCGGGTTTCAATCATACTACCATCCATTTTTTTTACTTTTGAATTCTCGTATTGTTCCTGTTCTGAATAACCGAAGTATGGAAGAACTTGGTGTTTTTCTCCCCATTCTGCAGCCATTTGACCTTGGATTTTTGTTTCCAGGAGATTCCTTCCTATCTTTCCCTAGCCTCCTGTTGTCCCCATAAGTCTTTTTCTTTTTTTTGCATGTCCTCGTCCCATCCAACTGTTATTTCTTTCTGACTGAGATGATCAAGTTCAGAAATCAATATTTTCTTGTCCTCAAAAATGTTTCCAAACTCTTCTTTATTCTAGGTACGGATTTTGGATTTGAGCAGTTTGAGTTTCTATTGGAAACAGAACATGGTAGTGCCTATAGGGGGGACCAGCTCTTGCCACCACTGCTGGATAATATATTTAAAGTGCTTATGCTCCATCCAAAATTGTTCAAATCTGAATGGTTTCCTCAGAGTGGAACAAGTCCAATCCCAACGAAGGCTGATGGGCCAGTGATCAGAGCTTGCCGCTAGGAGCACGTCAGCCATGATTTCTCCCGTACCATGGACTATAGTCTCCAAGACCAAAAAATTGTTTAAGCAACAGTTGACCAAGTGTTCACCCCCGCGTTTGTTGTTCCATGTATACCAGCCATTTCTGATTTCCATATCCACGAATGAGCTTTAAGACTAGAAAACTTCGAAAGCCTCTTGGAATTTGTCCAGAGTTCGCTTGCCTCCCTGTTTTTCCCCAAGGTTGGCAATGAGGTTGAAATCCCCACCCATCACCCATCGAGCCCCCTCTGCTTGTTAATTGGACCAGTCTAAGAAATCAATGAAGGCCCGCTTCTCAAAGAAGTTGCTGGGGCCATAAATATTCACCAGAGTACCCTTCACCCCAAACACAAGGTGTTGGAAGTCTGCCATGAGGGAAAACTTATTAGCGCTCCAGTTTGTAAGATCAATCACCTGGGGGAGCTAGAAAATTGCAATTCCCCCTAATTGTCCTGCAGCATCTAGGGCCATCACCTAGCTGCCCTTCCAGATTTTACTTCTGATTTTTTCCAAGCCTTCATAACTACATTTAGTTTCCTGGAGAAAGAGGATATCAGGGTGTTCTTGCTTGATTTTCCTATTGAGAGTCCTCCACTTCTTGGGGTTGCCACAACCCCTTATATTCTAAGAGATTAGCTTCATTGGAAAACTTTGGATACTTCAGAGAAGGACGCCTTGATCGTTGGGTATTGGCCTGATTCTATGAGCTTGACACCTACTTCTGCAATGCGTTGCTTGTTTGTTTTCCTTCCTCTGCGTTGTTCCTCCTTTGGAGACTTCCGCTTATATCCTGTTTGGGGGTCTAGGTCTATCCCCAGGTTCGGGTGATCCCCAGCCTTAATGATTGCTTCCTGGAGGAGCTCAATTTTCTTTCTGGATACGTAGCCTTTCCCCTTTTTTCCACATTCAACTTCTATTGCATCCAGATCTAGTTCACTTAGTTCCATTTCTTCATCCTCTACTTCTTCCACTATTTCCATCTATTGGGTTTCCATCCTTTCCAGGGAACTGATGTCCTTGGTGGGCTGCGCCTATTCCATTTTTTCCTTTGGTGTGCCATCCTCTGCAATGTCCCCAAGGACCGCGAAATCATTCTTGGATCGATTACCCCCCACCTCCATGTCTTTTTTGGCTTTTGATGCCCCGCTGCCCCTGCTTCTTTTATGGTTCTTAACCTGGGTGAAGCCATCAACATTATTCCTAGCTCCCTCCAGTCGATGATCAGCTGGGTCAGGCTTTGCAGCCATCCTAGGGAAGTTCCTTCCCAAGTGGTTGTATTCATGACAATGTCTACACCTGAAGGGGATACGCTCATAGTCGATGGGTTGGATCCATTCATCATCTTCCCAATTTAGGTTTATGGCTTCTAGCAGTTCTTTGGATAGATCCAGGCAGATGCAAATCCTAGCGAAATAAGTATACCTCTAGGCCTTGGTTTGCTCAGCCACCTTCATAAATTCCCCCATGGGATTTCCAATATCCCTCAGGGTTTCCAGATCCCAATATTCCCCTGGAAGAGAAAAGAGGCGGATCCAGACTGGGGCCACAGTCATGTCCTCTGTTTCAGGGTTGAATCTTTCCTTCCATGGGCGAAGATACAGGCCCACGGAGAAGAAGAAATAGGGGTCGCCCTCCAAGATATGGTCATGGTCCTCGTAATTGAAGAAGATAATGGTGAAGAAACCTTTGGAACTGAGTTGCAGGTCATAGTGGCATTTAGGGTTCCATACGCTACTGATCCATTTAACCAAATCCTTTTCCTTGGGCCAAATCCCCACAAACTTTCCAATCAATGCCTTCTCCTTCCAGAGCTCTATCGTGCCCCTCACCTTCTTTGATCTCACATAAATTATTGGAATGGTGGGGGATTTTGGCAGGTAGCCCCCCACCCCGGGCTTTCGGCCGATGGCCTAGCCCTCCTACTTATCCTTTGCGGTTGAAACCACCTCATTGTCCCCAACGGGTCTTGAAGAGCCCGACTCCATCATGGGTTCACCCAGGGAGGCCAAACCTCTAGGTGAAACGGCCAGCCTTTGCGTCCCGATGGCCTCAGCGGCCAGGCAACGCCAGCCAAACTCTTAGCAGAAAACTCCTTCAAACCCTAACACTCCTGCACTCCCCCCGTTAATCTAGTTGCATTTTATTGTCTTGCTTAACTATATATAAATGTTATATATATCGTTGTATATTTAATTAAAAATATTATATATAAGAATTCTACTTCCCTATTTTATTCGTATTGGATTTTTTCGTTACGTATTTTTTTTCGTATTGAATCCTATCTGTATCCATATTTGTACTCGAATTATGCTACTATGATTTATATTAGTAGACTTAAGAGAATGAAAGACTTGACTCAACTAAATGATGGGAGCATGAATCCACTAGGGGGAGAGCAGTGAATCGCTGGGAAGCCATGAGATTGATCATGAGAGTCATCTTAGTGCCTTTAACATTCGAGAAAAAGTGAACTATTGGCGTTCACTAGATGGTTTAAATCTCTTAGGTTTCGTCATAGTTGAAGTCTCGAATATAAATTATTGTTTTCTTGCTAGCAAATAGAGAACTCCTCTAATATTGTGTTTGAGTGCAACGTGAATCATTAATATAAGCTTAACTAAGATTAAACAACTATCTTTGTTAATTCTAATTATCATAAATTTGACATCACATTAAAAAAGAATTATTTGTAAAACTTTTAAACCAAATTAAACTTAACTTTTTCATGTAAAAGACTATATTGATTTAAAAAAAATGTTGTTATGATCTTTTTATATAAAGGTCACCTTTATGAATAATTTATATAAATATGTAAAGATGATTTAATGTGTTAAACATTTACATGTATTAAAGAGAAAAACAAAATGTTTTGTAAACACAAATCTACATTCGTAAAAGAGAGTAGGAAATTATTAATTTAATTTTATTAAAGATATAAAGAATAATATTAAAAAAATAATTCTAACTAACTATGTAGAGTTTAGCTCCACTCCAATGCTTATTAAATATGAGCTCTTATTTTAATTTATTTTAATTATCCATGCTAAGTTATATTGGCCTATATAACTCTTTTTCTCACGGTGAGAGGGAGGGATTGTGCCCAGTGCTGATGATGTGTAAATAAAATATGTCACTATTTTGTATTTTGTGCAATATGATAAGGGTGGTTTTTCAGTTAATTTTAATTAATACTTTTGTACTCTGTGTTTTGATGTATTTTATTGTTGTCTTAAGTTTAAAGTAGAAACGATATTTTATGATGTTTAACTCTATTTATGTATGTATGTATGCATTTATGTATGTATGTATGAAAGATAGATCTTCTCTTCTACTGATCCGGCGGATTATTCCTCTTTGAAGATCCAATATGGTACATGGTTCAGCAACGGCGGTTGGAAAAAACAGACGGCAAAAATATGCGGACCGGAGGTCGGAAGAGAACTCCTTCTACAACATCGGAGGTTGGAAGCACATCTCTGTCCACAATGGCGGGAGGCCAAACTATTAGCCTGTCCGCAGCGATAATCGGACGAAAAAAAATCTATATATACAAGGATTGGCGGTCGGAAGCTTTTCCCTTCCGCAACGTCGGGGCTCGGAAGCCTTTCCCCTTCCGCAACAACGGAAGCTTAACGGACATTCGGACGGATTGGAAGTTGGAGCGATAAGCAGTCCGCAATGACGGCCACAAGCTTGATTGAAAGAAAAATGCTTCCGGCAGCCGCAACGATGGAAGCCCAAAACTTAAAAGATCGGTGAAATAACTCGACGGAATCAGAAAAAGAAGTGGTGCACCATCTGCAACTGCGGAAACCAAAGTAACAAGACTTCCGACTCGAAAACCAGCCGACAGCTGATTGAGACAGAGATCAGCGGAGTGAAACACCGGAGCCCGTTGCGTATCACTCTTCCGTAATGGTGGAATCCTAAATAATAAAACTTTCGACCCAAACACTGCAATGCGTTCGCGCGGGGACATTTTCAAAATAGTTTTCTTACACAGTTTTGATGCCACGTTTCAGGGAATGGAACCCACGCATTGGTAACAGGTTCTTTGGTTCAGTGGGCATTTGGCAGGGGATGGGAACAGTCACATTTCTTTTACGTTTTGTCTCCTTGGTAGCAGCTGTGTGAAAGAAGGCAAATCCGTTACTTATGAGGCTTAAATAAAGGAAGCTGGCGCACAGAGGGGGACACAGTTTGGGGAGAGCACAGTACATTGTTTCTCTGTTATAGAAGTTTGGAGAGTTTCGCTGTAGTTTCCAGATTGTTGTTTGTATTAAGAGTCGACTCTATTCTTTGTTACATTTTGGGTCTTTATCTTTTGAATACCAGATTGTAATTGCACAGAGAGGAGTCTTGAAGACTTTCTGTCTAGCATTCTGTTTTACAGTTGTTGAAATTGATGCCAGAACCATTTTGTACCATTTAAAGCCATTAATTGGATCGGTACCCATTGGAGAGGGACTCGGAGACGTAGCCCAGTGGAGGGGGTGAACTCCGTTATCAACTTCTGTTTGTGATTCTGGTTCTGTGTTTTCTTCTTGGCATCTGTTTATCAGTCTTTTTTTTTATTCCTATTCTGAGCATTTAATTTTTGTTCATACTGTCCATTAATTAACCTGTTGCATGCATTCTTTTACAACAAACTTTTAATGCACTAAAGTTGAGGTCCCACGGATCATATTTGGTATCAGAGCTGGTTGACTGTTGTGCAAGTTTGTGAATGCTTACCAGGTCCAGGTTAAATCTTGGTGAAGGAGAATTAGTTGAAGGAGATCCTGAGATTGGCTCTAGGAGAACATTCTCAAGAACCATGTCTTCTCCACGAGGGGAAGAAGAAGGACATACCGAATGGGAAAAACCTGTCATTTCTGAAACTGAGTTTCTAGAGGCTTTTATGAGCATGAAATCCATGATGGAACTTCTACTCCAAGAGCGGGCAGAAAGGAAGAAGAAAGAAGAAGGATCTTCATCCAGAGATGCAGAAGTGAAGTCGGAAGAAAAGGGTAAAGGAGTAGGAGGTGATGGTGATCCTCCT
>LPNX010569696.1:0-19157 GCA_001517045.1 Pseudotsuga menziesii | reverse complement strand
AACTGCATGATGCAGTCTCAGCTTTGACCAGATTCTTAGAATTTAAACCTGATCATATCTTTGGATGCATATTGGATAGACAAGCATGCACTCCAACTTTCACTGCGTTTCAAGCTATTTTAATCCCCTTTAAGCCCAACCCTGTTGAAACCGCATGACGGAGTTTCCCATTCGAGCAGTTTGTTAGATTTTAAATTTGATCATAAATTTGGATGCCAATTTGATCAACAAGCGTGCATCCAAACTTTTGAGACATTTCAAAATATTTTCACCCCGTTTAAGCCCAACCTTAGCAAAACCGCAGAACGAAGTTTCACGTTTGACTAATTTCTCAAAATTAAAATTTAATCATAGATTTAAATCCGCATTTAGAAAATAAGAGTGCACGCCAACTTTCACGATGTTGAGAGCTATTTTCGCCATCTTTAAGCCAAACCCTAACAAACCTGCATGATGCAGTCTCAGCTTTGACCAGATGCTCAGAATTTAAACCTGATCATATGTTTGGATGCATATTGGATAGACAAGCATTCACGCCAAATTTCGTGACGTTTCAAGCTATTTTGACCCCCTTTAAGCCCAACCCTGTTGAAACCGCACGACGGAGTTTCCCTTTCTAGCAGTTTCTTAGAATTTAAATTTGATCATAAATTTGGATGCCAATTTGATCAACAAGCATGCATGCAAACTTTTGAGATATTCCAAAACATTTTCACCTCCTTTAAGCCCAACCTTAGCAAAACCGCACAACGAAGTTTTACGTTTGACTAATTTCTCAAAATTAAAATTTAATCATAGATTTAAATCGGCATTTGGAAAATAAGAGTGCATGCCAACTTCCATGATGTTGGTAGCTATTTTCGGCATCTTTAAGCCAAACCCTAACAAAACTGCATGATGCAGTCTCAACTTTGACCAGATTATTAGAATTTAAACCCAATCATATGTTTGGATGCATATTGGATAGACAAGCATGCACACCAACTTTCACGACGTTTCAAGCTATTTTGACCCCCTTTAAGCCCAACCTTAGCAAAACCGCACAACGAAGTTTCACGTTTGACTAATTTCTCAAAATTAAAATTTAATCATAGATTTAAATCCGCATTTGGAAAATAAGAGTGCATGCCAACTTTCACGATGTTGAGAGCTATTTTCACCATCTTTAAGCCAAACCCTAACAAATCCGCATGATGCAGTCTCAGCTTTGACCAGATTCTTAGAATTTAAACCTGATCATATGTTTGGATGCATATTGGATAGACAAGCATGCACGCCAACTTTCGCGATGTTTCAAGCTATTTTGACCCCCTTTAGGCCCAACCCTGTTGAAACCGCACGATGCAGTTTCCCTTTCGAGCAGTTTCTTAGAATTTAAATTTGATCATAAATTTGGATGCTAATTTGATCAACAACCGTGCATGCAAACTTTTGAGACATTCCAAAATATTTTCACCCCCTTTAAGCCCAACCTTAGCAAAACCACACAACGAAGTTTCACGTTTGACTAATTTCTCAAAATTAAAATTTAATCATCAATTTAAATCCGCATTTGGAAAATAAGAGTGCATGCCAACATTCACGATGTTGAGAGCTATTTTCGCCATCTTTAAGCCAATCCCTAACAAAACTGCATGATGCAGCCTCAGCTTTGACCAGATTCTTAGAATTTAAACCTGATCATATGTTTGGATGCATATTGGATAGACAATCATGCACGCCAACTTTCACGATGTTTCAAGCTATTTTGACTCCCTCTAAGCCCAACCCTGTTGAAACCGCACGACGGAGTTTCCCTTTCGAGCAGTTTCTGGGAATTTAAATTTGATCATAAATTTGAATGCCAATTTGATCAACAAGCGTGCATGCAAACTTTTGAGACATTCCAAAATATTTTCACCCCCTTTAAGCCCAACCTTAGCAAAACCGCACATCGAAGTTTCACGTTTGACTAATTTCTCAAAATCAAAATTTAATCATAGATTTAAATCCGCATTTGGAAAATAAGAGTGCATGCCAACTTTCACGATGTTGAGAGGTATTCTCACCATCTTTAAGCCAATCCCTAACAAAACTGCATGATGCAGTCTCAGCTTTGACCAGATTCTTAGAATTTAAACCTGATCATATGTTTGGATGCATATTGGATAGACAAGCATGCACGCCAACTTTCACGACGTTTCAAGTTATTTTGACCCCCTTTAAGCCCAACCCTGTTGAAACCCCAAGAAGGAGTTTTCCTTTCGAGCAGTTTCTCAGAATTTAAATTTGATCATAAATTTGCATGCCAATTTGATCAATAAGCGTGCATGCAAACTTTTGAGACATTCCAAAATATTTTCACCCCCTTTAAGCCCAACCTTAGCAAAACCGCACAACGAAGTTTCACGTTTGACTAATTTCTCAAAATTAAAATTTAATCATAGATTTAAATCCGCATTTGGAAAATAAGAGTGCATGCCAACTTTCACGATGTTGAGAGCTATTTTCACCATCTTTAAGCCAAACCCTAACAAAACTGGATGATGCAGTCTCAGCTTTGACCAGATTCTTAGAATTTGAACCCGATCATATGTTTGGATGCATATTGGATAGACAAGCATGCACGCCAACTTTCGCGACATTTCAATCTATTTTGACCCCCTTTAAGCCCATCCCCGTTGAAACCGCACGACGGAGTTTCCCTTCCGAGCAGTTTCTCAGAATTTATATTTGATCATAAATTTGGATGCCAATTTGATCAACAAGCGTGCATGCAAACTTTTGAGACATTCCAAAATATTTTCACCCCCTTTAAGCCCAACCTTAGCAAAACCGCACAACGAAGTTTCACGTTCGACTAATTTCTCAAAATTAAAATTTAATCATAGATTTAAATCCGGATTTGGAAAATAAGAGTGCATGCCAACTTTCACGATGTTGAGAGCTATTTTCGCCATCTTTAAGCCAAACCCTAAATAAACTGCATGATGCAGTCTCAGCTTTGACCAGATTCTTAGAATTTAAACCTGATCATATCTTTGGATGCATATTGGATAGACAAGCATGCACTCCAACTTTCACTGCATTTCAAGCTATTTTAATCCCCTTTAAGCCCAACCCTGTTGAAACCGCACGACGGAGTTTCCCATTCGAGCAGTTATTAGATTTTAAATTTGATCATAAATTTGGATGCCAATTTGATCAACAAGCGTGCATGCAAACTTTTGAGACATTTCAAAATATTTTCACCCCGTTTAAGCCCAACCTTAGCAAAACCGCAGAACGAAGTTTCACGTTTGACTAATTTCTCAAAATTAAAATTTAATCATAGATTTAAATCTGCATTTAGAAAATAAGAGTGAATGCCAACTTTCACGATGTTGAGAGCTATTTTCGCCATCTTTAAGCCAAACCCTAACAAACCTGCATGATGCAGTCTCAGCTTTGACCAAATTCACAGACTTTAAACCTGATCATATGTTTGGATGCATATTGGATAGAAAAGCATGCACGCCAAATTTCGCGACGTTTCAAGCTATTTTGACCCCCTTTAAGCCCAACCCTGTTGAAACCGCACGACAGAGTTTCCCTTTCTAGCAGTTTCTTAGAATTTAAATTTGATCATAAATTTGGATGCCAATTTGATCAACAAGCATGCATGCAAACTTTTGAGATATTCCAAAACATTTTCACCTCCTTTAAGCCCAACCTTAGAAAAACCGCACAACGAAGTTTTACGTTTGACTAATTTCTCAAAATTAAAATTTAATCATAGATTTAAATCCGCATTTGGAAAATAAGAGTGCATGCCAGCTTCCACGATGTTGGGAGCTATTTTCGGCATCTTTAAGCCAAACCCTAACAAAACAATATGATTCAGTCTCAGCTTTGACGAGATTATTAGAATTTAAACCCGATCATATGTTTGGATGCATATTGGATAGACAAGCATGCACACCAACTTTCACGACGTTTCAAGCTATTTTGACCCCCTTTAAGCCCAACCCTGTTGAAACCGCACGACGGAGTTTCCCTTTCAAGCAATTTCTTAGAATTTTAATTTGGTCATCAATTTGGATGCCAATTTGATCAACAAGCGTGCATGCAAACTTTTGAGACATTCCAAAATATTTTCACCCCCTTTAAGCCCAACCTTAGCAAAGCCGCACAATGAAGTTTCACATTTGACTAATTTCTCAAAATTAAAATTTAATCATAGATTTAAATCCACATTTGGAAAATAAGAGTGCATGCCAACTTTCACGATGTTGAGAGCTATTTTCGCCATCTTTAACCCAAACCCTAACAAAACTGATGATGCAGTCTCAGCTTTGACCAGATTCTTAGAATTTAAACCTGATCATATGTTTGGATGCATATTCGATAGACCAGCATGCACGCCAATTTCACGACGTTGCAAGCTATTTTGACCGCCTTTAAGCCCAACCCTGTTGAAACTGCACAACGGAGTTTCCCTTTCGAGCAGTTTCTTAGAATTTAAATTTGATCATAAATTTGGATGCCAATTTGATCAACAAGCGTGCATGCAAACTTTTGAGACATTCCAAAATATTTTCACCCCCTTTAAGCCCAACCTTAGCAAAACCGCACAATGAAGTTTCACGTTCGACTAATTTCTCAAAATTAAAATTTAATCATAGATTTAAATCCGGATTTGGAAAATAAGAGTGCATCCCAACTTTCACGACGTTGAGAGCTATTTTCGCCATCTTTAATCCAAACCCTAAATAAACTGCATGATGCAGTCTCAGCTTTGACCAGATTCTTAGAATTTAAACCTGATCATATCTTTGGATGCATATTGGATAGACAAGCATGCACTCCAAGTTTCGTTGCGTTTCAAGCTATTTTAATCCCCTTTAAGCCCAACCCTGTTGAATCCGCACGACGGTCTTTCCCTTTCGAGTAGTTTCTTAGATTTTAAATTTGATCATAAATTTGGAGGCCAATTTAATCAACAAGCGTGCATGCAAACTATTGAGACATTCCAAAATATTTTCACCCCCTTTAACCCCAACCTTAGCAAAACTGCAGAACGAAGTTTCACGTTTGACTAATTCCTCAAAATTGAAATTTAATCATAGATTTAAATCCGCATTTAGAAAATAAGAGTGCATGCCAACTTTCACGATGCTGAGAGCTATTTTCGCCATCTTTAAGCCAATCCCTAACAAAACTGCATGATGAAGTCTCAGCTTTGACCAGATTCTTAGAATTTAAACCTGATCATATGTTTGGATGCATATTGGATAGACCAGGATGCATGCCAACTTTCGCGACGTTTCAAGCTATTTCTACCCCCTTTATGCCCAACCTTGTTGAAACCGCACGACGGAGTTTCCCTTTCGAGCAGTTTCTTAGAATTTAAATTTGATCATAAATTTGGATGCCAATTTGATCAACAAGCCTGCATGAAAACTTTTGAAACATTCCAAAATATTTTCACCCCCTTTAAGCCCAACCTTAGCAAAACCGCACAACAAAGTTTCACATTTGACTAATTTCTCAAAATTAAAATTTAATCATAGATTTAAATTTGCATTTGGAAAATAAGAGTGCATGCCAACTTGCACGATGTTGAGAGCTATTTTCGCCATCTTTAAGCCAAATCCTAACAAAACCGCATGATGCAGTCTCAGCTTTGACTAGATTCTTAGAATTTAAACCTGATCATATGTTTGGATGCATATTGGATAGACAAGCATGCACGCCAACTTTCGCGATGTTTCAAGCTATTTTGACCCCCTTTAGGCCCAACCCTGTTGAAACCGCATGATGCAGTTTCCCTTTCGAGCAGTTTCTTAGAATTTAAATTTGATCATAAATTTGGATGCTAATTTGATCAACAACCATGCATGCAAACTTTTGAGACATTACAAAATATTTTCACCCCCTTTAAGCCCAACCTTAGCAAAACCACACAACGAAGTTTCACGTTTGACTAATTTCTCAAAATTAAAATTTAATCATCAATTTAAATCCGCATTTGGAAAATAAGAGTGCATGCCAACATTCACGATGTTGAGAGCTATTTTCGCCATCTTTAAGCCAAACCCTAACAAAACTGCATGATGCAGTCTCAGCTTTGACCAGACTCTTAGAATTTAAACCTGATCATATGTTTGGATTCATATTGGATAGACAAGCATGCATGCCAACTTTCACGACGTTTCAAGCTATTTTGACCCCCTTTAGGCCCAACCTTGTTCAAACCGCACGACGTAGTTTACCTTTCGAGCAGTTTCTTAGAATTTAAATTTGATCATAAATTTGGATGCCAATTTGATCAACAAGCGTGCATGCAAACTTTTGAGACATTCCAAAATATTTTCACCCCCTTTAAGCCCAACCTTAGCAAAACCGCACAACGAAGTTTCACGTTTGACTAATTTCTCAAAATTAAAGTTAAATCATAGATTTAACTCCGCAATTGGAAAATAAGAGTGCATGCCAATTTTCACGATCTTGAGAGCTATTTTCGCCATCTTTAAGCCAAACCCTAACAAAAATGCATGATGCAGTCTCAGCTTTGACCAGATTCTTTGAATTTAAACCTGTTCATATGTTTGGATGCATATTGGATAGACAAGCATGCACACCAACTTTCGTGAGGTTTCGAGCTATTTTGACCCCCTTTAAGCCCAACCTTGTTGAAACCGCACGACGGAGTTTCCCTTTCGAGCAGTTTCTTAGAATTTAAATTTGATCATAAATTTGGATGCCAATTTGATCAACAAGCGTGCATGCAAACTTTTGAGACATTCCAAAATATTTTCACACCCTTTAAGCCCAACCTTAGAAAAACCGTACAACGAAGTTTCACGTTTGACTAACTTCTCAAAATTAAAATTTAATCATAGATTTAAATCCGCATTTGGAAAATAAGAGTACATGCCAACTTTCATGATGTTGAGAGCTATTTTCGCCATCTTTAAGCCAAACCCTAACAAAACATCATGATGCAGTCTCAGCTTTGACCAGATTCTTAGAATTTAAACCTGATCATATGTTTGGATGCATATAGGATGGACAAGCATGCATGCCAACTTTCGCGACGCTTCAAGCTATTTTGACCCCCTTTAAGCCCAACCCTGTTGAAACCGCACGATGGAGTTTCCCTTTCGAGCAGTTTCTCATAATTTAAATTTGATCATAAATTTGGATGCCAATTTGATCAACAAGCGTGCATGCAAACTTTTGAGACGGTCCTACATATTTTCTCCCCCTTCAAGCCCAAACTTAGCAAAACCGCACAACGAAGTTTCACGTTTGAGTAATTTCTAAAAATTAAAATTTAATCATAGATTTAAATCCGGATTTGGAAAATAAGAGTGCAAGCAAACTTTCACGATGTCGAGAGCTATTTTCGCCATCTTTAAGCCAAACCCTAACAAAACTACATGATGCAGTCTCAGCTTTGACCAGATTCTTAGAATTTAAACCTGATCATATTTTTGGATGCATATTACGCCAACTTTCGCGACGTTTCAAGCTACTTTCACCCCCTTTAAGCCCAACCCTGTTGAAACCGCACGACGGAGTTTCCCTTTCGAGCAGTTTCTTAGAATTTAAATTTGATCATAAATTTGGATGCCAATTTGATCAACAAGCGTGCATGCAAACTTTTGAGACATTCCAAAATATTTTCACCCCCTTTAAGCCCAACCTTAGTAAAACCACACAACGAAGTTTCACGTTTGACTAATTTCTAAAAATTAAAATTTAATCATAGATTTAAATCCGCATTTGGAAAATAAGAGTGCATGCCAACTTTCACGATGTTGAGAGCTATTTTCGCCATCTTTAAGCCAACCCCTAACAAAACTGCATGATGCAGTCTCAGCTTTAACCTGATCATATATTTGGATGCATATTTGATAGACAAGCATGCATGCCAGCTTTCACGACGTTTCAAGCTAATTTGACCCCCTTTAAGCCCAACCCTGTTGAAACCGCACGACAGAGTTTCCCTTTCGAGCAGTTTCTTAGAATTTAAATTTGATCATAAAATTGGATGCCAATTTGATCGACAAGCGTGCATGCAAACTTTTGAGACATTTCAAAATATTTTCACCCCCTTTAAGCCCAACCTTAGCAAAACCGCACAACGAAGTTTCACGTTTGACTAATTTCTCAAAATTAAAATTTAATCATAGATTTAAATCTGCATTTGGAAAATAAGAGTGCATGCCAGCTTGCACGATGTTGAGAGCTATTTTCGCCATCTCTAAGAAAAAACCCTAACAAAACTACATGAAGCAGTCTCAGCTTTGACCAGATTCTTAGAATTTAAACCTGATCATATGTTTGGATGCATATTGCATAGACAAGCATGCACGCCAACTTTCGCGACATTTCAAGCTATTTTGACCCCCTTTAGGCCCAACCTTGTTGAAACCGCACGATGAAGTTTCCCTTTCGAGCAGTTTCTTAGAATTTAAATTTGATCATAAATTTCGATGCCAATTTGATCAACAACCGAGCATGCAAACTTTTGAGACATTCCAAAATATTTTCACCCCCTTTAAGCCCAACCTTAGCAAAACCGCACAACGAAGTTTAACGTTTTACTAATTTCTCAAAATTAAAATTTAATCATAGATTTAAATCCGGATTTGGAAAATAAGAATGCATGCCAACTTGCACAATGTTGAGAGCTATTTTCGCCATCTTTAAGCCAAACCCTAACAAAAATGCATGATGCAGTCTCAGCTTTGACCATATTCTTCAAATTTAAACCTGATCATATGTTTGGATGCATATTGGATAGACAAAAATGGATGCCAACTTTTGCGACGTTTAAGCTATTTTGACCCTCTTTAGGCCCAACCCTGTTGAAACCGCACGACGGAGTTTCCCTTTCGAACAGTTTCTTAAAATTTAAATTTGATCATAAATTTGGATGCCAATTTCATGAACAAGCGTGCATGCAAACTTTTGAGACATTGAAAAATATTTTCATCCCCTTTCAGCCCAACCTAGCAAAACCGCACAACGAAGTTTCATGTTTGACTAATTTCTCAAAATTAAAATTTAATCATAGATTTAAATCCGCATTTGGAAAATAAGAGTGCATGCCAACTTGCATGATGTTGAGAGCTATTTTTTCCATCTTTAAGCCAAACCCTAACAAAACTACATGATGCAGTCTCATCTTTGACCAGATTCTTAGAATTTAAACTTGATCATATGTTTGGATGCATATTGGATAGACAAGCATGCACGCTAACTTTCACGACGTTCCAAGTTATTTTGACCCCCTTTAGGCCCAACCCTGTTGAAACGGCACGACGGAGTTTGCCTTTCGAGCAATTTCTTAGAATTTAAATTTGATCATAAATTTGGATGCCAATTTGATCAACAAGCGTGCATGCAAACTTTTGAGACATTCCAAAATATTTTCACCCCCTTTAAGCCCAACCTTAGCAAAACCGCACAATGAAGTTTCACGTTTGACTAATTTCTGAAAATTAAAATTTAATCATAGATTTAAATCCGCATTTGGAAAATAAGAGTGCATGCCAACTTGCACGATGTTCAGAGCTATTTTCGCCATCTTTAAGCCAAACCCTAACAAAACTGCATGATGCAGTCTCAGCTTTGACCAGATTCTTAGAATTTAAACCTGATCATATGTTTGGATGCATATTGGATAGACAAGCATGCACGCCAACTTTCGCGACGTTTCAAGCTATTTTGACCCCCTTTAGGCCCAACCCTGTTGAAGGCGCACGACGGAGTTTGCCTTTCGATAAATTTCTTAGAATTTAAATTTGATCATAAATTTGGATGCCAATTTGATCAACAAGCGTGCATGCAAACTTTTGAGACATTACAAAATACTTTCACCCCCTTTAAGCCCAACCTTAGACAAAACCGCACAACGAAGTTTCACGTTTGACTAATTTCTCAAAATCAAAATTTAATCATAGATTTAAATCCGCATTTGGAAAATAAGAGTGCATGCCAACTTGCACGATGTTGAGTGTTATTTTCGCCATCTTTAAGCCAAACCCTAACAAAACTGCATGATGCAGTCTCAGCTTTGACCAGATTCTTAGAATTTAAACCTGATCATATGTTTGGATGCATATTGGATAGAAAAGCATGCACGCCAACTTTCACGACGTTTCAAGCTATTTTGACTCCCTTTAAGCCCAACCCTGTTGAAACCGCACGACGGAGTTTCCCTTTCGAGCAGTTTCTGAGAAATTAAATTTGATCATAAATTTGAATGCCAATTGTATCAACAAGCATGCATGCAAACTTTTGAGACATTCCAAAATATTTTCACCCCCTTTATGCCCAACCTTAGCAAAACCGCACAACGAAGTTTCACGTTTGACTAATTTCTCAAAATAAAAATTTAATCATAGATTTAAATCCGCATTTGGAAAATAAGGGTGCATGCCAACTTTCACGATGTTGAGAGCTATTCTCGCCATCTTTAAGCCAATCCCTAACAAAACTGCATGATGCAGTCTCAGCTTTGACCAGATTCTTAGAATTTAAACCTGATCATATGTTTGGATGCATATTGGATAGACAAGCATGCACGCCAACTTTCGCGACGTTTCAAGTTATTTTGACCCCCTTTAAGCCCAACCCTGTTGAAACCGCATGACGGAGTTAGCCTTTCGAGCAGTTTCTCAGAATTTAAATTTGATCATAAATATGGATGCCAATTTGATCAACAAGCGTGCATGCAAACTTTTGAGACATTCCAAAATATTTTCACCCCCTTTAAGCCCAACCTTAGCAAAACCGCACAACGAAGTTTCACGTTTGACTAATTTCTCAAAATTAAAATTTAATCATAGATTTAAATCCGCATTTGGAAAATAAGAGTGCATGCCAACTTTCACGATGTTGAGAGCTATTTTCTCCATCTTTAAGCCAAACCCCAACAAAACTGCATGATGCAGTCTCAGCTTTGACCAGATTCTTAGAATTTAAACCTGATCAAATGTTTGGATGCATATTGGATAGAGAAGCATGCACGCCGACTTTCGCAACGTTTCAAGATATTTTGACCCACTTTAAGCCCAACCCTGTTGAAACCACACGACAGAGTTTCCCTTTCAAGCAGTTTCTTAGAATTTAAATTTGATCATAAATTTGGATCCCAATTTGATCAACAAGCGTGCATGCAAGGTTTTGAGACATTCAAAAATATTTTCACCCCCTTTAAGCCCAACCTTAGCAAAACCGCACAACGAAGTTTCACGTTTGACTAATTTCTCAAAGTTAAAATTTAATCATAGATTTAAATCCGCATTTGGAAAATAAGAGTGCATGCCAACTTTCACGATGTTGAGAGCTATTTTTGCCATCTTTAAGCCAAACCCTAACAAAACTGCATGATGCAATCTCAGCTTTGACCAGATTCTTAGAATTTGAACCTGATCATATGTTTGGATGCATATTGGATAGACAAGCATGCACGCCAACTTTCGCGACATTTCAATATATTTTTACCCCCTTTAAGCCCAACCCTGTTGAAACCGCACGATGGAGTTTCCCTTTCGAGCAGTTTCTCAGAATTTAAATTTGATCATAAATTTGGATGCCAATTTGATCAACAAGCATGCATGCAAACTTTTGAGACATTCCAAAATATTTTCACCCCCTTTAAGCCCAACCTTAGCAAAACCGCACAACGAAGTTTCACGTTCGACTAATTTCTCAAAATTAAAATTTAATCATAGATTTAAATCCGGATTTGGAAAAGAAGAGTGCATGCCAACTTTCACGATGTTGAGAGCTATTTTCGCCATCTTTAAGCCAAACCCTAGATAAACTGCATGATGCAGTCTCATCTTTGACCAGATTCTTAGAATTTAAACCTGATCATATCTTTGGATGCATATTGGATAGACAAGCATGCACTCCAATTTTCGCTGTGTTCCAAGCTATTTTAATCCCCTTTAAGCCCAACCCTGTTGAAACCGCACGATGGAGTTTCCCTTTCGAGCAGTTTCTTATATTTTAATTTGATCATAAATTTGGATGCCAATTTGATCAACAAGCGTGCATGCAAACTTTTGAGACATTCCAAAATATTTTCACCCCCTTTAAGCCCAACCTTAGCAAAACCGCAGAACGAAGTTTCACGTTTGACTAATTTCTCAAAATTAAAATTTAATCATAGATTTAAATCTGCATTTAGAAAATAAGAGTGCATGCCAACTTTCACGATGTTGAGAGCTATTTTCGCCATCTTTAAGCCAAACCCTAACAAACCTGCCTGATGCAGTCTCAGCTTTGACCAGATTCTCAGAATTTAAACCTGATCATATGTTTGGATGCATATTGGATAGACACACATGCACGCCAAATTTCGCGACGTTTCAAGCTATTTTGACCCCCTTTAAGCCCAACCCTGTTGAAACCGCATGACGGAGTTTCCCTTTCTAGCAATTTCTTAGAATTTAAATTTGATCATAAATTTGGATGCCAATTTGATCAACAAGCATGCATGCAAACTTTTGAGATATTCCAAAACATTTTCACCTCCTTTAAGCCCAACCTTAGCAAAACCGCACAACGAAGTTTTACGTTTGACTAATTTCTCAAAATTAAAATTTAATCATAGATTTAAATCCGCATTTGGAAAATAAGAGTGCATGCCAACTTTCATGATGTTGAGAGCTATTTTCGGCATCTTTAAGCCAAACCCTAACAAAACTGCATGATGCAGTCTCAACTTTGACCAGATTATTAGAATTTAAACCCGATCATATGTTTGGATTCATATTGGATAGACAAGCATGCACACCAACTTTCACGACGTTTCAAGCTACTTTGACCCCCTTTAAGCCCAACCCTGTTGAAACCGCACGACGGAGTTTCCCTTTCGAGCAGTTTCTCAGAATTTTAATTTGGTCATAAATTTGGATGCCAATTTGATCAACAAGCGTGCATGCAAACTTTTGAGACATTTCAAAATATTTTCACCCCCTTTAAGCCCAACCTTAGCAAAACCGCACAACGAAGTTTCACATTTAACTAATTTCTCAAAATTAAAATTTAATCATAGATTTAAATCCACATTTGGAAAATAAGAGTGCATGCCAACTTTCACGATGTTGAGAGCTATTTTCGCCATCTTTAAGCCAAACCCTAACAAAACTGATGATCCAGTCTCAGCTTTGACCAGATTCTTAGAATTTAAACTTGATCATATGTTTGGATGCATATTCGATAGAGAAGCATGCACACCAATTTCACGACGTTTCAAGCTATTTTGACCCCCTTTAAGCCCAACCCTGTTGAAACCGCACGACGCAGTTTCCCTTTCGAGCAGTTTCTTAGATTTTAAATTTGATCATAAATTTGGATGCCAATTTGATCAACAAGCGTGCATGCAAACTTTTGAGACATTTCAAAATATTTTCACCCCCTTTAAGCCCAACCTTAGCAAAACCGCAGAACGAAGTTTCACGTTTGACTAATTTCTCAAAATTAAAATTTAATCATAGATTTAAATCCGCATTTGGAAAATAAGAGTGCATGCCAACTTCCACGATGTTGAGAGCTATTTTCGGCATCTTTAAGCCAAACCCTAACAAAACTGCATGACGCAGTCTCAGCTTTGACGAGATTATTAGAATTTAAACCCGATCATATGTTTGGATGCATATTGGATAGACAAGCATGCACACCAACTTTCACGATGTTTCAAGCTATTTTGACCCCCTTTAAGCCCAACCCTGTTGAAACCGCACGACGGAGTTTCCCTTTCGAGCAGTTTCTTAGAATTTTAATTTGGTCATCAATTTGGATGCCAATTTGATCAACAAGCGTGCATGCAAACTTTTGAGACATTCCAAAATATTTTCACCCCCTTTAAGCCCAACCTTAGCAAAACCGCACAACGAAGTTTCACATTTGACTAATTTCTCAAAATTAAAATTTAATCATAGATTTAAATCCACATTTGGAAAATAAGAGTGCATGCCAACTTTCACGATGTTGAGAGCTATTTTCCCCATCTTTAAGCCAAACCCTAACAAAACAGCATGATGCAGTCTCAGCTTTGACCAGATTCTTAGAATTTGAAGCTGATCATATGTTTGGATGCATATTGGATAGACAAGCATGCACGCCAACTTTCACGACGTTTCAATTTATTTTTACCCCCTTTAAGCCCAACCCTGTTGAAACCGCACGACGGAGTTTCCCTTCCGAGCAGTTTCTCAGAATTTAAATTTAATCATAAATTTGGATGCCAATTTGATCAACAAGCGTGCATGCAAACTTTTGAGACATTCCAAAATATTTTCACCCCCTTTAAGCCCAACCTTAGCAAAACCGCACAACGAAGTTTCACGTTCGACTAATTTCTCAAAATTAAAATTTAATCATAGATTTAAATCCGGATTTGGAAAATAAGAGTGCATGCCAACTTTCACGATATTGAGAGCTATTTTCGCCATCTTTAAGCCAAACCCTAAATAAACTGCATGATGCAGTCTCAGGTTTGACCAGATTCTTAGAATTTAAACCTGATCATATCTTTGGATGCATATTGGATAGACAAGCATGCACTCCAACTTTCGCTGCGTTTCAAGCTATTTTAATCCCCTTTAAGTCCAACCCTGTTGAAACCGCACGACGTAGTTTCCCTTTCGAGCAGTTTCTTAGATTATAAATTTGATCATAAATTTGGATGCCAATTTGATCAACTAGCGTGCATGCAAACCTTTGAGACATTCCAAAATATTTTCACCCCCTTTAACCCCAACCTTAGCAAAACCGCAGAACGAAGTTTCACGTTTGACTAATTCCTTAAAATTAAAATTTAATCATAGCTTTAAATCCGCATTTAGAAAATAAGAGTGCATGCCACCTTTGACGATGTTGAGAGCTATTTTCGCCATCTTTAAGCCAAACCCTAACAAACCTGCATGATGCAGTCTCAGCTTTGACCAGATTCTCAGAATTTAAACCTGATCATATGTTTGGATGCATATTGGATAGACAAGCATGCACGCCAAATTTCGTGACGTTTCAAGCTATTTTGACCCCCTTTAAGCCCAACCCTATTGAAACCGCACGACGGAGTTTCCCTTTCTAGCAGTTTCTTAGAATTTAAATTTGATCATAAATTTGGATGCCAATTTGATCAACAAGCATGCATGCAAACTTTTGAGATATTCCAAAACATTTTCACCTCCTTTAAGCCCAACCTTAACAAAGCCGCACAACGAAGTTTTACGTTTGACTAATTTCTCAAAATTAAAATTTAATCATAGATTTAAATCCGCATTTGGAAAATAAGAGTGCATGCCAACTTTCACGATGTTGAGAGCTATTTTCGGCATCTTTAAGCCAAACCCTAACAAAACAGCTTTGATTAGATTATTAGAATTTAAACCCGATCATATGTTTGGATGCATATTGGATAGACAAGCATGCACACCAACTTTCACGACGTTTCAATCTATTTTGACCCCATTTAAGCCCAACCCTGTTGAAACCGCACGACAGAGTTTCCCTTTCGAGCAGTTTCTTAGAATTTAAATTTGATCATAAATGTGGATGCCAATTTGATCAACAAGCGTGCATGCAAACTTTTGAGACATTCCAAAATATTTTCACCCCCTTTAAGCCCAACCTTAGCAAAACCGCACAACGAACTTTCACGTTTGACTAATTTCTCAAAATTAAAATTTAATCATAGATTTAAATCTGCATTTGGAAAATAAGAGTGCATGCCAACTTTCACGATGTTGAAAGCTATGTTCGCCATCTTTAAGCCAAACCCTAACAAAACTGCATGATGGAGTCTCAGCTTTGACCAGATTCTTAGAATTTAAACCTGATCATATGTTTGGATGCATATTGGATAGATAAGGATGCATGCCAACTTTCGCGATGTTTCAAGCTATTTTGACCCCCTTTATGCCCAACCTTGTTGAAACCGCACGACAGAGTTTCCCTTTCGAGCAGTTTCTTAGAATTTAAATTTGATCATAAATTTGGATGCCAATTTGATCAACAAGCCTGCATGCAAACTTTTGAAACATTCCAAAATATTTTCACCCCCTTTAAGCCCAACCTTAGCAAAACCACACAACGAAGTTTCACGTTTGACTAATTTCTCAAAATTAAAATTTAATCATAGATTTAAATCTGCATTTGGAAAATAAGAGTGCATGCCAACTTGCACGATGTTGAGAGCTATTTTCGCCATCTTTAAGCCAAACCCTAACAAAACCGCATGATGCAGTCTCAGCTTTGACCAGATTCTTAGAATTTAAACCTGATCATATGTTTGGATGCATATTGGATAGACAAGCATGCACGCCAACTTTCGCTATGTTTCAAGCTATTTTGACCCCCTTTAGGCCCAACCCTGTTGAAACCGCACGATGCAGATTCCCTTTCAAGCAGTTTCTTAGAATTTAAATTTGATAATAAATTTGGATGCTAATTTGATCAACAACCGTGCATGCAAACTTTTGAGACATTCCAAAATATTTTCGCCCCCTTTAAGCCCAACCTTAGCAAATCCGCACAATGAAGTTTCACGTTAGACTAATTTCTCAAAATTAAAATTTAATCATCGATTTAAATCTGCATTTGGAAAATAAGAGTGCATGCCAACATTCACGATGTTGAGAGCTATTTTCGCCATCTTTAAGCCAAACCCTAACAAAACTGCATGATGAAGTCTCAGCTTTGACCAGACTCTTAAAATTTAAACCTGATCATATGTTTGGATTGATATTGGATAGACAAGCATGCATGCCAACTTTCACGACGTTCCAAGCTATTTTGACCCCCTTTAGGCCCAACCCTGTTCAAACTGCACAACGTAGTTTACCTTTCGAGCAGTTTCTTAGAATTTAAATTTGATCATAAATTTGGATGCCAATTTGATCAACAAGCGTGCATGCAAACTTTTGAGACATTCCAAAATATTTTCACCCCCTTTAAGCCGAACCTTAGCAAAACCGCACAACGAAGTTTCACGTTTGACTAATTTCTCAAAATTAAAGTTAAATCATAGATTTAACTCCACAATTGGAAAATAAGAGTGCATGCCAACTTTCATGATCTTGAGAGCTATTTTCGCCATCTTTAAGCCAAACCCTAACAAAAATGCATGATGCAGTCTCAGCTTTGACCAGATTCCTAGAATTTAAACCTGATCATATGTTTGGATGCATATTGGATAGACAAGCATGCACGCCAACTTTCGCGACGTTTCGAGCTATTTTGACCCCCTTTAAGCCCAAACCTGTTGAAACCGCACGACGGAGTTTCCCTTTCGAGCAGTTTCTTAGAATTTAAATTTGATCATAAATTTGGATGCCAATTTGATCAACAAGCGTGCATGCAAACTTTTGAGACATTCCAAAATATTTTCACCCCCTTTAAGCCCAACCTTAGCAAAACAGCACAACGTAGTTTCACGTTCGACTAATTTCTCAAAATTAAATTTAATCATAGATTTAAATCCGCATTTGGAAAATAAGAATGCATGCCAACTTTCACGATGTTGAGAGCTATTTTCACCATCTTTAAGCCAAACCCTAACAAAACTGATGATGCAGTCTCGGCTTTGACCAGATTCTTAGAATTTAAACCTGATCATATGTTTGGATGCATATTGGATAGACAAGCATGCACGCCAAATTTCGCGACGTTTCGAGCTATTTTGACCCCCTTTAAGCCCAACCCTGTTGAAACCGCACGACGGAGTTTCCCTTTCGAGCAGTTTCTTAGAATTTAAATTTGATCATAAATTTGGATGCGAATTTGATCAACAAGCGTGCATGCAAACTTTTGAGACATTCCAAAATATTTTCACACCCTTTCAGCCCAACCTTAGCAAAACCGCACAACGAAGTTTCATGTTTGACTAATTTCTCAAAATTAAAATTTAATCATAGATTTAAATCTGCATTTGGAAAATAAGAGTGCATGCCAACTTTCACGATGTTGAGAGCTATTTTTGCCATCTTTAACCCAAACCCTGACAAAATTGCATGATGCAGTCTCAGCTTTGACCAGATTTTATAGAATTTAAACCTGATCATATGTTTGGATGCATATTGGATAGACAAGCATGCACGCCCACTTTCGCGACGTTTCAAGCTATTTTGACCCTCTTTAAGCCCAACGCTGATAAAACTGGACGACGGAGTTTCCCTTTCGAGCAGTTTCTCAGAATTGAAATTTGATCATAAATTTGGATGCCAATGTGATCAACAAGCATGCATGCAAACTTTTGAGACATTCAAAAATATTTTCACCCCCTTCAAGGCCAACCTTAGTGAAACCGCACAACGAAGTTTCACGTTTGACTAATTTCTCAAAATTAAAATTTAATCATAGATTTAAATCTGCTTTTGGAAAATAAGAGTGCATGCCAACTTTCACGATGTTGAGAGCTATTTTCGCCATCTTTAAGCCAAACCCTAACAAAACTGCATGATGCAGTCTGAGCTTTGACCAATTTCTTAGAATTTAAACCTGATCATATGTTTGGATGCATATTGGATAGACAAGAATGCACACCAACTTTCGCGACTTTTCAAGCTATTTTGACCCCCTTTAAGCCAAACCCTGTTGAAAGCGCACGACGGAGTTTCCCTTTCGAGCAGTTTCTTAGAATTTAAATTTGATCATAAATTTGGATGCCAATTTGATCAACAAGTGTGCATGCAAACTTTTGAGACATTCCAAAATATTTTCACCCCCTTTAAGCCCAACCTTAGCAAAACCGCACAACGAAGTTTCACGTTTGACTAATTTCTCAAAATTAAAATTTAATCATAGATTTAAATCCGCATTTGGAAAATAGGAGTGCCTGCCAACTTTCACGATGTTGAGAGCTATTTTCACCATCTTTAAGCCAAACCCTAACAAAACTGCATGATGCAATCTCAGCTTTGACAATATTCTTATAATTTAAAGCTGATCATAAGTTTGGATGCATATTGGATAGACAAGAATGCACACCAACTTTCGCGACGTTTCAAGCTATTTTGACCCCCTTTAAGCCCAACCCTATTGAAACCGCACGACGGAGTTTCCCTTTAAACACATATTTCATTAAATTTGGAAATATTCTATTACAAGGACTTCATCCACATTGATTTTTTTTGGAAATCTCTAAATACGTATTCTATTAAATCTAG
>LPNX010569685.1:83172-117829 GCA_001517045.1 Pseudotsuga menziesii | reverse complement strand
GAATTAGCTTAGCATAAGTAATTTTCACAATTATAGAACTATTCTTTTCACAATTATAGAATTAGCTTAGCCATAAGTAATTTTCACAATTATGGTTCTTTAATCTTTTCACAATTATAGAATTAGCTTAGCATAAGTAATTTTCACAATTATAGAACTAGCACAACCATAAGTAATTTTCACTATGCTAGAACTATTTTAGAACTAACACAACCACAAGTTTAGAACTAGCAAAATCACAAGTAGCACAGATACAAGTAACCACAAGTAGCACATCCACAAGTAGCACAACCACAAGTAGCACAGCTACAAGTAACCACAAGTAGCACAGCCACAAGTAAAGTGGCCTACGAAGTGGCCGATGAACCTTTGATAGACACAACCATCCATCCCACTAGTTTTGTGGAGATGGATGTTACTTAGTTACGCACAGTAGCCAACCACTTAGTTCTATTGTAGAACTATGTGGAGATGGATGTCACTTAGTTAGGCACAATAGCGAGCCACTTAGTTTTATTATAGAACTAGCACAGCCATAAGTAATTTTCACTATTTTAGAACTAGCACAACCACAAGTAAGTCACTTAGTTTTATTATAGAACTAGCACAACCACAAGTAAGTCACTTAGTTTTATTATAGAACTATCACAACCATAAATAATTTTCACTATTTTAGAACTAGCACAACCACAAGTAACCACAACTAGCAACCACAAGTAGCACAACTACAAGTAAAGTGGCCGATGAGCCTTTGATAGACACAACCATCCAACCACTTAGTTTTCACTTAGTTTTGTGGAGATGGGCGTCACTTAGTTAGGCACAGCCGCCAACAACTAAGTGGAGATGGATGTCACTTAGTTAGCCACAGTCACCAACGAATTAGTTTTATGGAGAAGTCAATCACGTAGTTTTGTGGATATTGCAATCACTTAGTTTCTTAACGTTTAACCACCATAAAAAGAAATGATATGACAAATACACCTAAGATCATCGGTGGTTGTCTGTTAAAGAAAGGCTAATGTCTAGCCACCCTACAAAGCACTAATATGACAAGTACACCTAAGATCAACAGTGGTTGTCTGTTAAATAAAGGCTAACATCTAACCACCATACAAAGAACTGATATGACAAATACACCTAAGGTCATCAACATTGAGCAACAAACAAAGAGCGCCCATGGAATATCGCTTCTTCTTGAAAATGCATAGATGTAATTAGTTACTATGTTCGTGGAGAATGAATGATAATAAACCCACTGCAAAATCATAAATAGTGCCAATACAAATTCAGTGTGAATTGATGTAAGTACACAAAATTGATGAAAAAACTGCAAATCACGTCAAAGAAAGCATGTTCATGGCGTGCTAAGCTCTGCAGAATGATAGAATAGCCTACCCATTAGGAAATAGATTCCATGGGTACAATTTTCATAATTTTTTAGACTCCATAGGTACAATTTTCATGAGTTCTTGAGCTGGTTAACGTAAAACCAACACATTTTAAACTTCGAAATCGAACTGATATTGAATCACAGACGCCTAGCCCCGAGACTGCCAAATGCTATGGATTTATTTCTTTCAGTTTTTTTATTATAAATACCCTAGATTAGAAAGCAACTCAAACCTAACCCAATAATTTCCAAATTGCAGCTACAATAGAGATTTGCCAGAACTGACTTTATGTTTGTTTGAATAGTTTGGGTGTCAAAATATAAGAAAAACAATAGTTGGATTAAACTTTCTACCTTTGTTGCATGAATAATAGTGTAAAATATTATATGGCATCTGGCCTATAATGGTGTATCCAAGATATAATCTGACCTATAGTTGTGTATCTTGGGAACAACTTGTTTCCTTCTGCTAAGTTCTGTGCATTTGAATAATCCACTCCGCTCATTGTTTCTGTGCCAGCATCTATCCCTGGATCTTTCTCCCCCTCCTTCATGGGTTACTCATCCATTTCCCTATTTTATCTCACAAACCACGACGCAGATAAATAAGTTCAATTTTATGGGCTAGCAGGTTTGCTCAGATGCTTCCTGGGATCACTCAACAGGAGTTCTGTTGTATGCGAAGGTAAATAAATATCGAAGCAGAAAGTCTACGATATGTTCAGTTACAATTCTACAAGTGGGTGAGTGAGAAAGGTGCATCAATTCATTTCATTGAAGACATAAAGAAAAGAGAGACAAACCATAATATAGCACTTGCATAAATATAAATCTTTATTGATATGCCAAGGAGACATGCTCACTTGTCCAACAATATTTTTTTAAGTAGTAGTCACCTACGAACGAATACTACAATAATAGAAAGGCCATTTATTAAAGGACTTTGTGTGGCATATCCATAAAAACCATTCTCTTAATCACTTCCATTGCTCTACTCTATAACAACTCAGATACACCTATTAGCCACAAATCCTTTCGACTATATGTAGCAAGTGGTCAAGCTCTCTCTCTCTCTCGACTATATGTAGCAAGTGGTCAATATCTCTCTCTCCTGGCACAGATAAATAAGTTCAATTCTATGGGAAAGCAGGTTGTTTCTTTTTATATGGGTAATAATATACCCAAACTACTTTATGGATCAACCTAAACATCTTATATGTGTCGTTTCTGCAAACTAGATAGACACATTTCTTTGTGATAAAATAGTTGATATTCATGTTCACACACACCATGTGTTGGATGGGACGATCATATAGCTCATAAATCCATATTAATTAATATTTCTTTTACATCCATATTAAATTAAGATTCCTTTTACATATAGAACTTGTTTTTTATAATTCCAAATTAGAATTATTTAAGCAAACATAGATTGTTTTTATGTTGAAGAAATTCTCATTGCTCATATCATCCCAATTCTAGAAGTCAGACAAGACAGAGGTGGTCAATGCAAGTATAGTGGTCACACTATCAGTTTCCCCCAACAAATTGTTCAAATTTCAGACTTCCTACGAAGAAAACTTTGAAAAATTGATATCTTGGTAGTGAAGAGGCACAGGAAAAAAGGTAAATGATTGTTATGTGACAAAATCACATGTTTTCAATGCATTTCTATATTAAATACAAAATGATAAATACTATAGTGATGTGGAACTTGACCATGCTTCAATTTCATCACTTCCAAAGGCATGCACTCATGTATCCTCCCAACTACATTTTGTATCTACAAAAATTGATACATCTATTCTTGATCTAGAAAACCAAATTGCTACTTAGCCATCACAAGCAACATCTACATTTTCCTTCAGATTGCCCAATACACATCGAGAGATGGAAAAAATAAAAGATTTCATTCATACTATGTCCATGACTCCACCTTCTACAATTGATTGGCGAGATATTGGGTCATCACCAATTAGTGAGTACAACACAGAGGGTCTATTCAATATAGCATTTCCAACTCTTTTCCCAAACGGAGACTCATTTCCTCACCAAGCGCTTATCAAGAACATTTCACTTGATACCTACGCAATACATTTAATGAGATAGCATGACATTGGATTTGGTAGTCATCCTCGATTCAGATACTACTTGTACAATTTGATTATGCGACACAAGAGTCAAACAACATCTAATTTATTTATCAAACAAAGCCAAGAACATAACTGACTTCTTATCTAGGTCCAGCTTCATAGATTCCTACTTACAACGACCTCTATCTCTGGAATATTTCTCCTTGATCAACCTTGCTCAACAATGGTCATAAAATAAACATGCAAGAATGAAAAATGGAAGAAAAGAAATGTCACTGCAAATGTCCATGTATGGCCATGGTTCCCTTCAATTCCATCTGAAGATTCTAACTCATATGTTTACTTTTATTGGAGTGAATTTCTTTTATATATTCCCTTTCATTCATTCAACAAAAATATAGTACTGACAAAGACAACCATTATCCAAAGTTGGGAAGCCATATGCAGTAGATATCATGCATGGCATGCTGATCACATTCATCCACCCACTTCCAATGAAACAACACCTGAAGATGAAGATACCAATATCTACCCCGACAATGAAATGAATGAATGGAAAACACTATCAAGATCAATTCCTAGAGGTGACATTCATATAAATGATATTTACATGCTCGGCCTTCGAGAATTTGATATCAACCATGCATGGAGTCATCCAGAACTATCGACAACCACAATATAGTTTGCATCAAACTATATCGGCTACAATTGAAGGAGTGGACAAGTAATACATGATACAACTTACTAGTCTACTACAACAAAGACATTACCCCCTAGGCAACAGATGGCATTGGACATAATCTTGCAACATTCAAAACAATAAGGAACTAAAGAACCATTATGGATGATTATTCAAGGACTTGCAAGAACGGGTAAATTCTACCTTATTAACACCATTAAGAAAAAAATATATTCTCAATCAGTTGCTGGTCACAACCCATTGTTGTTACTTGCACCAACTGGAGTTGCAACATTTAACATACATGCTACCACTATACACACAAGGCTCTGAATTCCTATCAAGAACATGCAACCTTTGCATGGACAAGCACTATCATTGTTGCAAGAAGAAATGAAACATATTCAATACATTCTCATTGATGATATGAGCTTCATAGAACCTAAATTGTTTGTACATATTGACAGTCCCTTGTGTGAGTGCTTCCCAGAAAAAAATAACTGGTCACTCATTCGGCAATCGATCAATAATTCTTGTTGGTGATTTAGGCTAACTTCCACATGTCATGGACAAACCTTTATATGCAAGAGCAACTTTGGGAAATCATTTATGGATTGAATTTAGAACTGCCATCATCCTAGAAACTGTATTTCGACAAGTAGGGACTGATGGCACTCATCAACGATTCCATGAGCTCCTGATAAACATCCACAATGCTACACCAACATTGGAAGATTGGAACCTCCTCCAATATAGGACCAATACATTCTTATTAGCAAAGGAACGTTCATAATTCGATACATCAATCCATCTTTTTGCAACAAACATCCTTGCAAAAAATCACAATAAATACATGCTACAATCATTAGCAATGCCAATCGCAAGGTCTATCGCAGATTTCACCAAGCGTTCAGATGCAGAACATGAAGACGACCACCAACTCGACCAATAAATACTATTATGTGTAGGCCAAAGAGTAATGCTAACTTGTAATATTTGGGTTCAATCAGGATTAGTAAATGGTGCTCTTGGAGAGGTCATCCAAATTGTGTATAGACCTAGATCTAACCCTCCTCAACTACCAGCATATGTTGTCACCGGAATTTGATAATTACATTGGGCTTCCATGGGACCAAACCAAAACAAAGCACATACCTATTCCACATGTACAACGGAATAATAGAAAACAAGTACCCCTCAATATGACTTAGGAAATAACTATCCACGAATCCCAAGGGTTGACATTAACAAGATCACCCATTGACAATGGTAACACTGGACGTCAAGGCTTGAGCTTCATAGCAATGTCTTGGACTGCAACATTACAAGGAATGTGAATTTCAATAGCATTCTCCTTCGAACAATATTGAAAGATGAATGA
Source organism: Pseudotsuga menziesii (assembly GCA_001517045.1). NCBI lineage: Eukaryota > Viridiplantae > Streptophyta > Pinopsida > Pinales > Pinaceae > Pseudotsuga > Pseudotsuga menziesii. The sequence goes on along the minus strand of LPNX010569685.1, from coordinate 112,283 downwards.
CACTTCCTATGTCTCACTTCGAAAAAAAGAAGAAAAACGCCTACATACTCTATCTCTTCTTGGATACAAAAATTAATTCAACATACTTTCAATAATTCATAGTTTATGTACATATTTATATTATGGGAAAACTGTTTATGTTATGTTTATTATGTCACCAATTTCTCTATAACAAAACTTCTTTTCTTTCTACAACATATACAACTTCATCTTGGTGTCTCACTTTCCCCATTTTGGGGGTATGTCGATTGTATGGTTAACTACCAAATTGTTGTTTGTTTGAATAACATTAATGGAGACATATTATCTTGATTTTAAGGTTTTTTTTTTAAGGTTGCTTGTAACACGACATTACTTCTAATTATGCATATTCCTTTATAAGGTTAACGGCCAACTTGTTTTTGTTTTAACAACAACAGTCACAAACAGATTACCTTGATTTTCTGGTTTTTTTTAATGATTTCTTGTAACACAACACTAAAATTTTAGTAATGATTTCTTCTAACATGACATTATAAGTTTAGTAGAATATTGGATTTTTCTATTCTTATAGTTGGTGTTAAAGTGTTTCATGGAAATTTTATGTCATGCTTATCAATAAAATAGGGACAAATTCATAACATGAAAGATTCAGTTTTGTATGGTAGTCTTCTCTGCCTTGTGATTCAATTATTTTCATATTGGTGCAATATCCTTAAGGGTGGAGCACTTCCAAAATGATGAGAAGGGTTGCATGAGTTCTTCCCTTGTCTATGTATTACTTCTTATTGAATGTCTGTTTTGTATTTTTTTCTAATCACATGTTTATGTTTATGTTTGTGTATGGTTTATGATTAACATGATGTTCTTTATTGGAACACCATTAATAGATATAGTTTCTACCATTTTTTTGGTTTCTTTTCACAACCTCTTCTCTTCTCTTCTAGATGCACATGATTATAGAAATTTGAAATGTAATTAATAGTACTATTTTCTTCTCTCTTGGATGCACACGATTACAAAAATTTGAAATGTAATTAATTGTAATGCTCATCGCATATGCTGGATTTTATTTACCTATTTAGTATGTTGGATTTTCATTATCTCTATTTAGTATGCTGGATTTTTATTGTCTCTATTTAATATGGTTCATTATGGCTTGTCCTCTTTGTTTAAGGTTTTGAACAATATTGATGCATTCTGCTTCTTCTAAATTTTTGGTTTCATTTTACAAATCCAATGTAATCTCTTACATTAAAATTTAGCAGAAAACTGGAATGGTTTATCTATGTTCAATTGATTTTTAAATGAAATTTAAATGGGATGCTCATTTAGAAACATAATAAATTTTTAATGATAGGGTACACTTTTAGGAAAGGGTTAAATGGACTTTGCATTAGTTGTTTCTATTTCTTGAGATTTGTGATTTGTTGTAACTATCATTTTCTTATGTAGAGCCCTTAGTTGAAATGCAACCAAGGAACACTTAAAGAACTGCTACACATTAGAAATTGGATTGCAGAATGCAAACTATATTTCATGTGCATATATTACATTTACATATACCATGGGTGCAAACACCGTCCGAGAAAAACATAAATACCTAAGCATCTTCAGAAAACTAAACACTACCATTTTCTTTAAATTACCAAAATGAAAGGTGAAGGACTAGGATTAATGAGGAAAATAATCCTTGATATGTTATTTTTCTTTTAACTCCAATGCACCCCTTGAAAAGATTCCATAGGGATTAATTGTAAATTAGAATTCATATTTCTAATATTTATGCTAGTTCCTATCATTTATAACGTTGTATTCTTTTTTTTCGATGTATATTCTATATTATGTGGATTTTTATGTGTGCTTTCTTCATGCACAATGTGTTCTATATTTGAACATCATTAATGGTTAGGTTTCCATTGACCTTTTGGATTCTTTTCACATTTTTTTTGTATGTAATCTTTAATTTCAAGGATGCATGTAATCATAAAATCTGTAGAATATTGAATTATATACTCCTACAGTTCCATGCTATTCGTAGATGACTCTTTTAGGAGATTATCCATAAGGGATACTCTTAGGATATTGTTTGATTGAGTTTGCATTAACTGTTTTCTATTTCTTGTCATTCGTTTCAAATTTTAAAGCTTTTTATGCTATGTATAACCCTCTAGTGGAAACAGTCCCAACATGATGAGGAATCCTACCTAATTTCTTCTACATATACACTTTGTAGAGTTGTGGAAGCATTGCATCCTCTGCATTGTTGCATTAATAATCTTAGAATAATATTTCATAGATTATATTTAGATGAAATTGAAAAAATATAGATGATTCTAACCTTCCTTATATCTCTAGTTATCTTTCCTACAACTTGCATTATATGTTATCTTATTGGGTATAATCTATTGCAAAATTACAATCTTAATTAACCTATAATAATTGCAAAGTTATTGTCCTAATTCTGAATGTATGTGAATTGATATGCCATCTTGTTTTAAACTATGATTAATTTACAAGCCTTCAATTCCATTACTTAGAAGTCATATTATGGATCTTACATGCAAATTTAGAGGCCTTCAAGTCCATTTCTTAGAAGTAATATTAAGGATCTTACATGAAAAGCTAGAATCCTACTTGACCTATAATAATCGAAAAGTTATAGTCCTAATTTTGAATGACTGTGAAATTGTATGCCATCTTGTTTTTATTTATAAAATAATTTTAGTGCTTTTATTCCATATCTTAGAAGTTATATTGAGCATCTTATAGATGGTTTCTTTAGTAAAATTTGTTTGGTCTTTAATGCACTAAACAATATTAAGGTGAGTTGACTTAAATTACTTGAAGATATAAAATGTGAATAAATGTGCATCCTTAGGTCTTTAATGCACTAAACAATATTAAGATGAGTTGACTTAAATTACTTGAAAATATAAAATGTGAGTAAATGTGCATCCCTATATTCAAAATTTCATTTTAATATTTGTACATGTCATCATCATGTAATTTTAGGATGTGCATGATATCATGTCTACCATATAGGGAATGCTTTGAAATGCTTTGACTATAACAAACTATTGAATGTGCATGCCATAATGTATGCCAAGAGTGTTCAAACTATTTTAGATGGTGCTTACCATAATATGCCTAGAGTGTCCACGCAATTTTAAATGTGCATACCACCAGCGTAGATCCAAATCCTAGGCTCTATTAAGCGTCGAGAGGGATCAAATCTCTCTAGATGCAAACCTCTTCTTAGGTATTACACTCAATGAGCTATCAACTTTGGTGTGTCCTATATATACCATTGATTTGATTCAAACCAAAAGACACAGTTTTTTATTTAAGGTCAACATATAATATATTTATTATTAATATTTAATATTATTTATGGCCACCATATAATATTTAATATTATTTTTTATTTTGTTAAGAACGAACATTACAACATCTCCCCATAAATGGTTTTAAAACCATATGCAAGGCCCTCCTAAAACCATGGGTTGTTTAGGAGGCCTTGCACATGGTCTTAAAACCATTTGCAAGGCCCTCCTAAACCATGTAGAATAAAACCATGGGTTTTTTAAGGAGGCCTTGCACATGGTTTTAAAACCATGTGCCCGGTCCTCCTAAACCATATACAATAAAACCATGGGTTGTTTAAAAGGGCAACATTTTTTTGCAAATAATTCAATTTTTATTTTTTTATTATTTTGTTAGGTAGGAACATTACAACATCTCCCCCATATTGTGTTTTTTTTATGATCCACATTTTTGGGGGGATAATTAAATTTTTACTTTTTTATTGTTTTGTGATTTTTTACTTTTTTATTGTTTTGTTAGGTAGGAAGATTACAACATCCCCCCCATATTAGGTTGTTTTTCTGGTAGACATTTATTTTGTTTTATAATTAAAAAATCTATTTTTTTATTAATAAAAATAACGTTACGTAACGTTACAAGATCTCCCCCATACTGGGCTGTAGAGAGCCTCTCGTCTCAATAAGGTGCATTTGTTTTAAATACTTTAGTTAATTTGTTTAACACAGTATTTTTATATGTGCCTTTTTCCCATATTCATGTTTCTTCAAACTATTTTATTATGCCTTCAAACATGGGTTGTGTTGATAGTGTTTTAATATTTTTTAAACACGCTTAAACATTTCTTTAAATAATTAGTTTGCATAATATTTTTTTTACAAAATTTATTTGCATAATAAATCATAATATTGTCATCTATCTTTCAATCAAAACCCATTTTCAACACTTTATTGTTTTAATATCACATATTTTCCTAAGAAGTTGTGTATACCATTGAGTTGATGCTTGTTTAATTGATTTCCAAAAATAATTGGGACTCCACGAAGGAAAAATGATCTACATTGAAAGTTTATTAAGGTGTTTTTATATTATCATAAACCTCTCATCGTATTTTATTTTTAATTATAATTCCATTTTCAAAATTCTATGTCCTAGTTTAATCATTAAATCACATATATATTAAGCTAGATACCGTATTTCTTATTTCCTTTAGTTTGATAAATTATCAAATTATTAAACATATACTCTCATTACTAATTAAATTATTAATTTTAATTCTCGTTAAAAATATACTATGAGAAAGTCATCTTTATGCCATATACACTCGAGCATAATGTACTTATAGCTTATATCATGGTCAACTTAAGCTTGACATGTAGGAAATTAGGTAATGCTTATCTACTTTTCAACGTATTCAAAGTTTAATTTTTTTTATACTAAAAATAAAATATTTTGCTATATTTTCAAAAAGTTTAATTAAAAACTACAATTTTCCTGAACATATAATCATTTCAAAAGTGAAAACTAATCATAAATAAGCAATCTAGGTTCATTTATTTTTATTTGGATACTTTCTTGAACTCTGGTTGGCCATATCAATTTGGTCTTTAGTTTTTTCCCTTGATGTATCTTTAGACATGTCCTCAGTTTAATTTGAGAAGGTTCTAGTTGGATTTGCTCCAAAAATCTCTCATTTTCTACATTTGATTTACTAGTTGGGGAACATGGGTCTCTAGCCAACATTTTAATGTATTCTTGGTGTATTCAGAAATTAGTTTCTAATTATCCTTTATAATCATTGTTGAGGGTATTTGTACAACACAAAGTATAGTGATCATCATTTATAATAATCCTTGAAAGTTTTTTCTGGAATACAAACAAAACAAACATTTTAATGGATTCCTTTTAAGTTCTATTCACAACAATCTTTACTCAAGTATATAGTAATCATCCTTTATAATCGTTGTTGAGGGTGTTTGTGGAACACAAAGTATAGTAATAATGCTTTGTAATAGTTCTTCAAGTGTGTTTTTGGAAAACTAGCAAATCTCTAATGTCACTTGATGTCGCGAGGGGTTTAGGGTATCATCCTCAAGGATTAGGAACCCCACCCAAAGAAGAGGATCTTGCTTTAAGAATTATTTAAAAAATGTATTGTGATACTCTTCAATAAATTGTGACCATTTGTGCACTATAAACCTCTTCAACAAAGTGAAATAAAAATCATTCTCTAATAAAGTTCCAAAATCATACTTATTATAATGTTGAAGCTAGCCATTGATTAATACTTACTCAAGGCATAACTCTATCTTATGTTATAGCACAAATTGCACTTCAGTGAACCCAATTGCATCAAGAACTCATACTAAGGTTATGCTAGAATAATCGGTGCTAATTCCCCTCCAAAACCCTTGTTTCTAATATTTCATCATCCTTTGATCAATGAAGTCCACTTTCATGATTGCCTCCCATATTGTTGATCCAGGAGGATCCAAGAAGGCAAAATTCTTGAAGTCCTCCAATCTCAGCAAAAACCAGCACCATATTGAAGGGCTCGTCGAGACTATTCTAGCGACATTCTGTTGTATTGATGAAACAGGAAATTTGGCAAAATGGGGTGCCATGTGGCACCACTGACAAGGTGACACATGGAAGTACGGACCAATCACAAGGTGACACGTGGAGGTATGGATCCAAGCTGGCATACTTCTGACTGGGCGTACGGATGGTGACATGGTAGTACGGGCAATGACTGGGCGGTTGACTAGACGCTGACTGGGCATGAGGTGGACCAATCCTAGGCTGCCATGTGGCAGCATGGGATTGGCCAATATGTCTAAGGCAAAAATTATGGCCTCCACAGAGTTCGACCGTGTGACCTCTCTTGTATAAGCGCTTCGCCTTCACCACTTGGGCTACATATGGTGATGGGTATGTTTGTTAAGGTTTTTTATTTAAACTTGAAGAACAGTTTGTAAGGGTGCAAAAAGGGGCCGGAGCAAGCCCCGACCCATGGTGTTCAACGTGACAAGGGTTACCACCCACGAATATCACATGGGACGTGCCACTCCTCAAAACACGTGCATAACAAACTTTAAAAACATATTACATGCCACCTAATATGGTTGGAGCGCCATGGGTTACATGCCATAGGGTTGGAGCGCCACCATGGCATAACAAACTTTGTGTCAAAGCTTTAAAGTGGGTTCGCACACTTTGGTCATAGTTCTTTTTTTACCACATGTGCTATTTTAAAACGTTGGTGATGGCATTTAAAAGTGGGTTTTTTTAAAAACATTATAATATATTAGTTTAACCATACTTGGTATAGTTTTAAACTATAACCATATATTAAAAGGGGAACTACATAATTTAAGAGCCTAACCAACTTGGAGGTTTTCAACCATATGTCCAATTAGGCAAATTTGTTGTAACTGAGAATTCATGAGGAACATGTGAAAGGGGTCTTCTCAAGCTATATAAACACTCTTATTCTTCATTTGCCTCTCATGCTTTGGAGTGGAGACTTTGTAGCTAAAGGAGAGAAGGGAGTTTGCGTAGCTCTGCAGGAGGAAGGTATGAGTGTTTATACTCGTTTTACACCGTCTTCAGGCTTCGGAGTTGCTGGAAGCAGTCTTGTTGTGTTTTGGGTAGCGGTTCTCTTCTTGAACATTGTCGCCAAGGTATCATTGTATCATTGCCATGTATTTTTCCTTATGCTGAGATTATAGATCGGCCCTCCTATTGAGAAGCAGGGCCGGAGACGTAGTCCATCATGGACGAACTCCGTTATCAACTTGTTATCTTTATGTGCGTATTGTCTATGCTGTTTGGTTCTCTTCTTGTGAATTTGTGAGGTTCATTCATGCTCTTTATGCAATTCATGTTAACGTCATAGAGTGGCAAAGATCTTGTTTCCGGATCATGTGGTATCAGAGCAGGACTATTTGACGTTGGATTGTGAGTGTGAATGCTCACAAGGGCTAAAATGCAAGCTGGTGAGGGTACATTAGAGCCTTACAATTTTGAGATCGGGCGTGCACACCGAGGGAGGAAGATGGCAGCTAATGATTCCCACACCGAGATGGAGGAAAACTTTCGCAAGGCCTTCTACATGATGGTCGAGAAGGCAGACAAGTTGTTTGCAGACTACGAAGAACGCGTGGCAAAAGAAAGAAAAGGTAGTGAAGTAAACAAGGAAGACAAAGAAGTGAAGGACGAAGGCAACGCTTCAGTTAACCAAGGAAGAGGTGGTAAAGAGCCTCCTGAGCCTCCCTCTTCACCTTCAGCTTCAAGCACAAGTTCAAGTGCTTCTTCCTCATCTCATTCTCAGCATTCTAAGGTTCCTCACAAAGAGCCTCAAAAGAATCCCTTATTGAAGCTCGATGTGAAGTTTGATTTGCCCATGTTCAATGGGGAATTGAATGCATAGAAGTTGAACAATTGGATAAGGCAAATTGAGTTCTATTATCGAGTCCAGCAGATCAAAGAACAAGATGTGAAGATTCAGTTGGCTTCACTTCGGCTGACAGGCACCGCACTTGTATGGTGGGAAAGCAAGCTTCAGCAAGGTAGCAAACAAATGGGTAATCTTCTCTCATTGTGGTCTGCTTTCATTTTTTCTTTACGTAAGCAATTTTATCCATTGGGTTATGTTCAAAAGGCTATGATGGATTGGCAAAGTTTTAGACAAGGCAAGGGTCAGAGTGTTCAGAATTTTACTGAAGAATTTAGAAAGAAAGCTCTAGAGTTGAATATTTCTTTAGATTCTCCTGACACTCTTTTGAAGTACATTGGTGCTCTTCATCATTATCTACACCATACTTTGCTGTTGTTGAATCCTACTAGTGTGGATGAAGCAAGTGTTCAGGCTACTCCTCTTGAGAGCAGGGGGAATCATTTGCAAGAACACCATCAGAAGAAGCCTTTCAAGCACAACAACAACCACAAGTTCGAGAAAAAAGACAAGAGCAAGAAGGAAGGAGGAAAGATCCATTGCAACCTTTGTGACATTGATGGGCATGATGAAGAAAGTTGTTGGAAGTTGCATCCTGAACAGTGGCCAAAGCATTATGGAAGCAAAAAGAAGAAAAATACCGTTGCAATAGTGCAACAAGATTTGGGTTCCGACTCAAGTGACGAAACCATGATTACAGCTGCGGGAATGCAAGGTAAGAAAACCCCTCATACCGGTTCAAGTTCTACTCATGTTTCTAAAGAAAATGATGAAAGAATAAGTGAGTTGTTTCACATCAGAGTTGTGTCTAAGCATACAAAGATTGAAACATTATTTGATCCGAGTTCTCAAGTAAATTTGGTCTCAGAATCAGTTGTTAAGAAGTTGGGCATACAGACTAAACCTCACCCCAAGCCTTATCCTCTTGGATGGGTATGTGATAATGCTAAGCTATAGGTGACTAAGCAATGCAGGTTAAGGTTTGCTATTGCTTCAAAGTTGATCGATGAGGTGGACTTAGATGTTGTTCCTCTTGACATCTGCGGTATCGTATTGGGAAGCCCATACTTGTATGATCGACAAGCAGTATTCTTCGATCATGAGAACAAGTACCATCTCACCAAAAATGGGGTGGAGTACATAGTGAGAGCTCACAGTATGAAGGCTAACACCACTCTTGTTAGTGCAGGACAAATGAAGAGCCTCATCAACACTAATAAGAGATACATGCTCATGGTTGTGAGAGCAAAAGATGTTGAAGCATCCGATGCTTTCAAAGGTTGTGATCCTTCTCATAAAAAGGCTATGATTGATATTGTGGCTAACTATGATGAAATATTTCAGGAACCTACAGGTTTTCCTCCCAAAAGGGAGATTCAACATGAGATTCATCTCCAGCAGGATGCCCCTCTTCCTAATGTGGGCATGTACAGGTTGTCCGCAGTTATCAAGTACAAGAAGGGTACTAGTAACAAAGTGGCAGATATGCTTTCTAGACCTCCTATTGTTGCATCTATTGTCTTGAAAAATGCTTCTTTATCCCATGAAAGTTATATTGAGCAGTATGCTACTGATGACGATTTCAAGGACATTTATGAGAAGCTAACCAATGGCACACAGGTGGAAGACTACTATTTGCAGGGAAAGTTGCTCTATCATTTGGGCAAGTTATGTGTTCCTATCAGTGAAAGAGTCCATGTAATACGAGAAGCTCATACTTCTCTTGTATCAGCGCATTTTGGGGTAGGTAAGACTTTGGCTCATTTGCAAAGACTTGTGTATTGGCCTTGCATGAAAGACATTGTAACAAAATATGTAAAGGGGTGTGTGATGTGCTCTACTTGTAATCCCACTAATAGAAAATTGGGGCTGTACTCAACACTTCCTATTCCTTCCCATCCTTGGGAAATAATTTCCATGGATTTTGTGGGGGGTTTACCTATGTATAGGAGGGGTCATGACTACTTGTATGCGGTCGTGGATAGGTTTAGCAAGATGTGTATTCTTATGCCATGTAAAAAGCAGGTCACTGCAGAGCAGGCTGCTTCTCTTTTCTTTTAGCATGTATGGGTTCACTTTGGACTCCCTACGTCCATTATCTCAGATCGGGACTCCTGATTCCTTGGAGAGTTTTGGACAAAGTTATGGTGTATGATGGACACCAAGCTGAAGAGGAGCACTGCTTTCCATCCACAGACCGACGAACAGACAGAGGTAGTAAACAGGACAGTTGTCCATTTGCTTCGAGGCTATTGCAACAAGCATCCTAAGTTATGGGATGAACAGATCCAGTATGTGCAGCATGCCTACAACAGGTCTATGCATTCTTCCACTCAGAGCTCGCCATTTGAGACATGCTTTGGGTACTTTCCAAAGACTCCACTGGACTTGAATTATGGGAGAGAGGTTGATTCAAGCGCTTCCAAGGATGAAGACAAAGCCCGCAGGTTCATTCAGAGAGTTCAACAGGTACATCAAGTAGTGCAAGAGCAGTTGGAGAAGAGTCAAGCCCAGTACAAGGCTGGCCATGACAAGCATAGAGTTGATCATCAGTTTCAGGTGGGAGATCAAGTGTGGCTTCACATCAGCAAGGAGAGGTTGAAAGGAGAAGGCAAGAAGCTCAAGCCTATTAGATATGGTCCCTTCACCATCTTGGAGAAGATTGGGACAAATGCTTTTCGCTTAGATCTACCGCCATACATGCAGATCTACTCAGTGGTGAATGTGGAGAACTTGAAACTCTATGAGCATCCCATGATCATGGATGAAAGGGAGAATGTCTCATTGCCATCAGTTGATGAATTTGATCATAAGTACATGGATGAGCTAAAGGAAGATGTCGTCTTTGACAGAAGGACAAGGACTTCTCGTAGAGGTGATGTTGATTATCTTCGAGTGAGCATCATAGGCAATCATCCAAGCAAATCCAAGTGGATCAAGAAGGAGAAAGTGAGGGAGCAATTCCCTCACCTATTTGTTGATTAGTAAAGGATTTTGGAGGCCAAAAGCTTCTCAGTGGGGAGGAATGACCTAGGAGGATCCAAGAAAGAAAAATTCTTGAAGTCCTCCAATATCAGCAAAAACTAGCACCATATTGAAGGGCTCGTTGAGGCTATTCCAAAGACGTTCGTTTCACCTCAAACGGACATCGTATGAGAAATTTATTGCATTCTGTTGTATTGATGAAACATGCAAATTTGGCAAAAAGGAGTGCCACGTGGCACCACTGACAGGGTGACACATGGAAGTACAGACCAATCACAAGGTGACACATGGTGGTATGGATCCAAGCTGTCATACTGCTGACTGGGCGTACAGACGATGATGTGGCAGTACAGGCAATGACTGGACGTTGACTGGGTGTGAGGTGGACTAATCCTAGGATGCCACATGGCAGCATGGGATTGGCCAATATGTCTAAGGAAAAAATTATGGCCTCCACAGGGTTTGACCCTGTGACCTCTCTTGTATAAGCGCTTCGTCTTCACCACTTGGGCTACATATGGTCATGGGTAAGTTTGTTAAGGTTTTTGATTTAAACTTGAAGAACAGTTTGTAAGGGCGCAAAAAGGGGCCGGAGCAAGCCCCGACCCATGGTGTTCAACGCGACAAGGGTTAACACCCACGAATATCATGTGGGACGCGTCACTCCTCAAAACACGTGCATAACAAAATTTAAAAACATATTACATGCCACCTAATATGGTTGGAGTGCCATGGGTTACATGCCATAGGGTTGGAGCGCCACCATGGCATAACAAACTTCGTGTTAAAGCTTTAAAGTGGGTTTGCACACTTTGGTCATGGTTTTTTTTTACCACATGTGCTATTTTAAAACGTTGGTGATGGCATTTAAAAGTGGGTTTTTTTAAAAACATTATAATATATGAGTTTAACCATACTTGGTATAGTTTTAAACTATAACCATATATTAAAAGGGGAACTACATAATTTAAGAGCCTAACCAACTTGGAGGTTTTCAACCATATGTCCAATTAGGCAAATTTGTTGTAACTGAGAATTCATGAGGAACATGTGAAGGGGGTATTCTCAAGCTATATAAACCCTCTTATTCTTCATTTGCCTCTCATGCTTTGGAGTGGAGACTTTGTAGCTAAAGGAGAGAAGGGATATTGCGTAGCTCTGCAGGAGGAAGGTACGAGTGTTTATACTTGTTTTACACCGTCTTCAGGCTTTGGAGTTGCTGGAAGAAGTCTTGTTGTGTTTTGGGAAGCGGTTCTCTTCCTGAACATTGTCTCCAAGGTATCATTGTATCATTGCCATGTATTTTGCCTTATGCTGAGATTATAGATCGACCCTCCTATTGAGAAGTAGGCCCGGAGACATAGTCCATCATGGACGAACTTCGTTATCAACTTGTTATCTTTATGTGCGTATTGTCTATGCTTTTTGGTTCTCTTGTTGTGAATTTGTGAGCTTCATTCATGCTCTTTATGCAATTCATGTTAACGTCATAGAGTAGCAAAGATCTTGTTTCCGGATCAATTGTGTTCAAGGAGTTTGAAGGTTTGAGAGGATCAAGACATTAGTTGCTTATGTTTAGAGGGAACCAAGAAAAGGTTCCATAGGTGTTGAAAACAATATGAAGTGAAATTTGTACTTACTGTTCTTTTATTCATTAATAGAGATCTCTCATCTCCCCCCCCCCACCACCCTCCCCCAATTAAATGTTCAATATTTGTTACTTTTATTCTTGTTGGTATAAAGGGATTAGTCTCCTTGATTAGTTAATTAGGATTGATTGATGTAAAATTTGTTTTATAATTTGATTCATGTTGATATGTTGCGATGAGATTTAAGAAGGGGTTTGTCTTTCTTATGTGCAAGTTCCAATACTCAATAAGGGGAATTCTTTCGAGTTTGTGCATGGGAGGAAGCTATAGGAAAACCTATAGGATCTATGTGCCTAATATTATATCTCTTTTGATTGACTATGCCTTTTTTGTCTCTTTGGTTAATTGTATGAATGTAAATTAGTAATCCTAGGGAGCTTTGAGTAGTTGTTTCTCCAGTGGCTTTGTGATAATCATTCCTATTAACTATTTTGGGGTTTAACTATTTGTGGGCTTATCCACACAATAGAACTAGCAACTCCACTAGGGAATAATTCTTTAAATTCTTCTATGTAGTTCTTCCTTAGGACTATTTTTTTTGCTTTGCTGGAGTCTTTTGAAACCTATATATCTGTAGAATAGTTCCTTACCCCATTCATACTAAAGGATTACAAGTTACCCATATTCTTTAAAATTATTCTTATCCAAACTGAGTGACATGATGTTGTAGTCGTTGCTGCATGCTCTGCTTTTGCAGACGACATGCTGACAATAAGTTGTTTTTGAGAGGCCCATGATATCATATTTGTACCCAAATGGAAAGAATAACTAGATGTGCTTTTCCTTATCATCAATATTTCCTACAATGTCATTATCAGTGTACTCTGTGAGAGTATTGTCCATTGAATGAGTGTACCAAATTCCATATCCAACTGTACCTACAACATATCTCAGAATTTGTTTTCCAACTTTCCAGTGAGTATTTTGGACTCCGTAAACTTGGAGATCAAGCTAACATCATACATCAAACCAGGTCAAGTTGTAGTCAAATACATTAAACTACGTACCATTCTTTTATAAATTGTAGAGTTCATTGGTGGTCCATCATCATTCTTACTTAACTTGGAGCCTGTAGCAATGGACGGTTTCTGCTGGTTTGCATTTATCCATCCCGAATCTTTGCAAAATGTTTGTAGCATATGAAGATTGCATCATCAAATTGTGAAATAATTAGAATAAAATAAAATAAAAATATGTATTCAACATCGAATGCAAAGAGGGAGCTAACTAAAATTAGCACAAAGAAATAAAATGGACATCTTGTAATAGGGATTGAATGAAGAGCTCATAAAATTCATTAAAAAAAATATCTAAGCACATGCATCCAAAGAAAAGAGGTTGTAAACAAACAAAAAATGGGTAGAAATTGTCTCCATTAATCATATTCAAATAGAGAACACATTAATGATGAACATGTGATTAAAAAAATTACATAACAAATTTTCAACAAGTAATAGGAAGACAGGGAAAAAACTCAAGAAACCTTTCTCATCACCTTGAAATTACTTGGTCTTTAATTTTATTGCATGAAAAAAATTGAATCACAAGGCATATAAGATCACCAGTACAAGATTTGAATCAATGGGCATAACCCGACCACTAATAAAAAAAATTGAATCATAAGGCATAGAAGACCACTAATACATAACTGGATCTTTTAAGTTCATAGATTTTTCCCCTATTCCCCTATTCTATTGATAAGCTATGAGAATAAAACATCCAATATCCTACTAAATTTTTAATCTAGTGTACAAGGAATGATTAAGAAGGCTAGAAAATCACGGTAAGCTATCTCTATTAATGTTATTCAAACAAAACAAGTTGATCGTTAACCATATAGAAATATGGGCATTATTAGAAGAAAATGCAGAGTAGGTATTCAACAAGAAGGAATGCATAGACATAGATAGCAAGAATTAGCATGGAAAATAGACAAATAAACACAAACAACTTTTAAATAAAAATGAAATAAAATTTAACCTTGCGAGCATTCTTTCTCGAGATTCCATCTCTAAGAGTTTTGATTAGTAAACAACAAAAAGGGTAAAACAAGTCACAAGAAATACGAAAGTTAAAAGTAAGCATGAAATTTACTCGATCAACAAATTTTCTTGAAACTGTTAGATTGTATTCTAGTGATGAGCAGTGCAGTTAATTTCAATCAACAAATTATATTCCTGTATATTTCTAATCATACACATCCTGAAAATTAAAGGTTACAGAGATCAAGAATTTGTAAAACTAAACCAAAAAGTTAATGAAACGACCTCCATTATAATTGTTCAAACATAGCAAGATGATCATGAATAGTGGACATTGACATAGAAAGAGGAAAGAACAAAAAAAGAATTCAACAACTTATAGCTTGAAGAAAGGACTAAAAAGAAGAAAACAATAGATATTTAGAGACCCATAATAAATGGTATCAATGTATATAAATGTTATTCATACACATTAACAAGAAGAAAACACAAAATATGCATTCAAAAATAGGGAATATCGACAAAATAGGTTATAATCGGAAACCAAAAGATAACAAGGAATACAAACAGAGATAACACGAGTAAAATGAAGAATACAATTCAAAAACATGGAATATAGACAGAGTTAACAAGGATTAAAATGAAGAAGAAAATTCATCACAGGAGTCATAAATAAGTTAATATAGGTCAAATGCAATCGTAAGCACCATGTACGCATTTGACTTTGAAGGGTTTTGCATAGAGAAAAAAACTAGATACAAATCATGGGAAACAGAAATAACTGATGCAAAACCAAGTATACAATTTCCTAAATTTGCTACATGTTGATTACATGCTTTCCATGAACAAATTAGCAACCGTTCATTGACTAAACATACATTCCATTATTTTGCTAAATTTCTTACGAGTAAATCAAAAGTTAGAGAAAAATAATTGTTAAAAGAAACAAAAATCCAATAGAAACCTATCAAAATAGAATACAAAAATATGATCCGAAGAAATTAATAGAGAACATGGACTGCACTTGATGAGATGAGATGAAAGAACTTAGCAAAGTTGATGAGATGAAGAACTTAGCAAATGAAAAAAAACACTACATCACAGACATCCAAGCACTGCATCACAGATATAAATTAATACCAGAGTGAACTTGTGAATACTTCAAATGCACTCTATGACTTCAAGTCATGAGATGAAAACAAAAGCAGAGCATCACAAACATCCAAGCAACCACAAGGACTGCACTTGATGACTCCAAGTCATGAGATGCAAAAAGAAGCACTGCATCATAAACGTCAATACTAGAGACAACTTATAAATAATCTTGATGCCTTAGACTATTGTCGTTGCTTTTGTTTTCTTTGACAGAAAAGCATTGTTATTTTTTGCTTTTTGTATTGTATTGATGAGAAATGAAGTTAATTTAGATCAACAAATTATATTCCTATATATTTATGTGGAAATTAAAGGTTACAAAAATCAAGAATTTGTAAAACTATACCAGAACGTTAGTGAAATATCCCTCATTATAATTGTTTAAACATAGTATGTTGATCATGAACAATGGACATTAACTTAAAAAGAAAAAGAAAAACATTCAACAACTTATAGCTAGAAGAAAGCACATAATAGACAAAGAAAAATGGAATAGATATCCCATAATCAATGGTATCAATTTTGTATAAATGTTATTCATAAACATTAACATAGATACATGACGAGAAGAAAACACAGAATAAGCAGTGACAAAATAGGTTGTAAATGAAAACCAAAATATTATAGAGAATACAAACAGAGATAACAGAGAAAAAAATTAAAAAACAGAGAATACAGATAGAGATAACACAGATTAAAATGAAAGAAGAAAATTCAAATACCGGGAATACAGACAGAGATAACACGGATTAAGATGAATAAAATTCAAAAACAGAGAATACAAACATAGATAACACAGATTAAAATCAAAAAGAAAATTCACCACATGATTCACAAATAAGTAAATACAAGTCGAAAGCATTGGTTCATCACGGTAAGGATTCTGCATAGTGAAAAAATATTCAATACAAATCATGCAAAAACAAGCACACAATTTCCTAAATTTGCTACATGTTGCTTACATGTTTTCCATGAACAATTAACAACAATTAATTGACTAAACATACATTCCAATATTTTGCTAAATTTCTTAGCTATAACTATAAATTATAAGCTAGAGAAAAATATATGTTAAAGGAATCTAAAATCCAATAGAAACCTCTTAAAATAGAATACAAAATTATGATCTAAATAAATTAATAAAAAACAAGGACTGCACTTGATGAATTGAAGTCATGAGATGAAGAACGAAGCAAAAGAATAAAACACTACAACACATACATCTATGCAAAAAAACACTGCATCAAAGACATAAATTAATATCAGAGAGAACTTATAAATACTTCAAATCCACTCTGACTTCAAGTCATCGAATGAAAAAAAAAAGCAGTGCATCACAGACATCCAAGCAGGCACAAATATTGATGATTTGAACTTCGAGTCATCGTATGAAGAAAGAAGCAAATGATAAAAAATCTCCATCACAGACATACAAACAATCACAAGCTCAATAAATACAAGAGAGAGATTATAAAGACTCTATATGCCTTATAGACATACAAGCCTCTCAATGCCTTGGACGATTTCCTCATGGAACTTATAAATACTCTCAATGCCTTAGATGATTGTTGTTGCATACTTGATGACATCAAAACATTGCATCACACACATCCAAGCAAATAGGGAAACTTCTACATCTACACCCGAGCAGGCACACATTTGCATCTTAGAAATGTATGACATCCCAACACTGCATCATAGACATCCTAAATATTTTTGATTATATGCATCTTAGGCACACATTTGCATCTTAGAAATTTCTAACATCTCAACATTGCATCACAAACATCCTAAATATTTATGATCATATGCATCTTAGAAATTAAAATTCACATAGATCAAGAATTTGTACAACAAAAGAAGACCAGAAAATTAGTGAAACATACTCCATTAAATAAACATGCATTTCAATATTATGCTAAATTTATTAGCTGTAAATTAAAAGTTAGAGAAAACTACATGTTAAAGGAAGCAAAAACTAGTGGAGACCTCTCCATTGACGTTGTGGAAATAGAATACAAAATTATGATCCAAAGAAATTAATAGAGAACAAGGACTACCTTCATGACTTAAGTCATGAGATGAAGAGAGAAACAAATGAAAAAATCACTGCATCACAAACATCCAAGCTCAATTAATCCTAGAGACTTCAAATCACGAGATAAATAAAAAAAGAATTACATCCCAGCAAAAAAGGAACAAACTCAATTAATATAAAGAATAGAGACTTCGAATGCACTCGATGACTTCAAGTCATTAGACGGATTAAAAAATCTCTGCATCAGAGACATCCAATTAGAAGGCACAAACTCAATCAATACCAGAGAGAACTTATAAAGACTCTAGATGCCTTCAACATACAAGCCAACCTCTCAATGCCTTAGATGATTGCCTTAGATAACTTATAAATACTTGCAATGCCTTAGAAAATTGTCATTGCATACTTGATGACATCCCAACACTGCATCACATACATCTAAGAAAAAAGGCAAATTTCTACATCCAAGCAAGCACACATCAGATCAATACTAGAGAGAACTTATAAATACTCGATATTTCCTTAAACGATTGTCGCTTTTGTTTTCTTTTGCTGAAAAGCATTGCTTTCTTTTTGTTTTTTGCTTTTTTTTATGGGAAAAGCATGGACAAAAAACAGTTTGCCATGTTTTTTTCTTTACCAGAAAAACATGGATGACAAAAAAAGTTTCAAAAACTTTTTGTTTTCACTACCAGAAAAACATAGACGACAAAACCAATCTCCGATGCACCCTATTGGAATGTTTAAATTTAGTTTTTTTACTATTTAAACATTATTTATACTATATTGTGCATTAACTTTACTATTCTAAAATTTAAAAATATCCCTTCAACATAGGTAAATGATAGCATGGACTTCTTAAGAAAAATACATTAAATCAAACACTATACTACTAAGTATGCATTTGTCGTCGAGTTAAACATGCACCTTTATAATAATAATAATACTTGTTATTCTTTAGCAATTAATTTATTTAGATCTATTGGATTTGGGAAAGTGTTAGCATAAATATCACTCATGGTCACTTGAAAGACGCTTAAACAAGATGCAAGACTACTTGGTCTATTAAGAATTGACCCTATTCAACTTTGATGAAATTATAAAAATACATTTTTCATCTATTTTGATTTTTCCACAGCCTCTCAATTGTGACGGCAACAACTTGAATTTGGTAAGAAAATCTTCAATCCAAGAATGATCATCAAGTACAAGGGATGAAAATTCAACTTCCAATTTCAATGCTTGAAATTCGTTGACTTTTCCAAATAGTGAACTCAATTTGTCCCAGCTTTGGTTTGGTGTGTTTACATTCAACAATAGGAAACGACTAACTATCTAAATCATGTATCCCAATCAAACCCATGTATTCATCAAGTTTGTTCCTATAAGAAAATATTTCAATTTCCTTTGCAAATATTGGTTGTGCTTCAGCGAACATTTTCCATAGACCTTTTGATTGTAGAAGTTGTTTCATTTTGACTTTCCAAGTATGACAATTATCAACATGGTGCAAGCCTCTAGAGGGCACACATTATAATCCCAACTTTTAAAACCTTATTCCAGTTCCCAATGTGATAGCCAGCAAATTCTCCTTTGTAATACTGGTATGAAGTCTACAGACTTATATCAAGCATAAAATAATAGTCTATTTTTTAAATCAAATAAAATAAATAGAAACTGCAGGCTCACGCTAAGCATTTAGTACATAAAAAAACTACTATGTTTCTAGAATTTCTACATGTAACCGCCCAAAACACAATTAGTCTCTTCTTAGGAACACTGAGTAAGACACACGGGGGGTTCACTCAGTGAACGTGTTACATAGCACGATCGTTCGAAGGATATTAAAGACTATCCCTAATTTCACTAAATATTGGAAAATGCCTCCTGAAATTATTATGTTGAACCCCCCTCCAAATATATCTTTCCAATTAAGAAAACCCCTATTTTCACCAAATATTATAGGTATCCAGTTTTACCAATTTATTTTTAACACCCCCTTTATATCATATTGCAACTTTGAAGCTCAAATGCACGAAATGATGAAGCCAAGGAACAAACCATATCTCATCATGCAAAGGAACGGAAACTAGTTCTAGTGTTTCTGCCAACATAGAAATATGCATGAACTACTACTTTTTGAATTGAACACCTCTTTGATCTTTCTCCAATAACACAAAGTTGGTTTTTTTATAATACTTGAGCACTCAAGAAACCAATACTAATTTCAATCCATTCCATGGTTTGGAAGTATAAATCCAACCCACAATTTGGAGGTTATCAATTAGTAACAATTATGGCTGATATGAATCCATCCCGTAATTTAGAGGTATGAATCTAGCCCATGATTTGGAAGTTATTTCTTAGAAAAAACTAAGACCAATATGAATCCAACTCATGATTTGGAGGTATGAATTGGCCCATGATTTAGAGGTATGAATCCATCCCATGATTTGGAAGTTATTCCTCATCCCACCCAAATAAAATAACCCCCAATATTTATATTACTATGTCAAATTAAAACCCCCCTTGAACCCTTAATACGAGGCAATATATTTTTGAAGGTTTTAGGAGTATTCAAGCCCCCAATATGAATGGATGTGATATGATATTGCATTGATAGTGAAACCCCCGTGGTAAGACACTCAGGGTATGACCAAAGTTTGTTGGAACTCCAAACTCTTTTCTTTTTGAAATAAACAATCGTTAATACCAAAATAATGATTGTTGTAGCATAGCATTTATTTCAACCAGAGAGAAAAAAACAACAAAATATATTACTAGATTTCCAAGTGTATGTTATTTAGCCTAGTTTTGCTATCTGAGATTCAGAAATAGTCAAACTCGTGCATTTTATTAAATATAATATCTGCATAGTAAAAAAACAACGTTTATGGTTTTAAATGCCAAGTCAAAATTTCCAAGTTTCCAGCCATTTCCATTCACATCGTTTGAGAAGAAATTTTGTAGAATCTTGATGCCTCTATTCAAAAAAATTGTTTTAAATATAAATATTCAAAACTACAAAAGGAAAATTGCTAAGTTCCTGCATTTTCTCATAAAGACCGCTCTACGTATTTATTTTTCCAGGCTCTGGTCACTAACTCAAAAAAATGAGAAGTTTTACACATGAAAACAAAGAGTGATCCTCCTCTCCTTGAATGAGAAGTTACAAGATCTAATTTTAGCACACTCCCTATTTTATCTCAATAATAAAACTAACTCTTAGTTAATCTACCAACTTAGATTCAAAATCAACTAAATCTATTTCTAAATATCTCGAAATTAATTATTTTAGCACACTCCCTAATTTATCTCAATAATAAAACTAACTCTTAGTTAACCAACCAACTTAGATTCAAAATCAACTAAATCTATTTCTAAATATCTCGAAATTATTATTTTTTATTAAATACTCTAGCTTGGTCCTTTTGACACCTTTGTACTCTATGCGATCATGTTGTTACGTTGTCAAACTGAGCTTGATTCCCCTGCATCATAACAACCCTAGTCTCAACCATTTTAATAAGAATCATTGAGAGAAAAAAAAAACACTAAAATTGTGTCTTGCAATCTCCAAATAATTGATAGTGAAAAAATACAATCCCCATGCACAAAACAAGGGCATTGAAGGACAATTTATGCTGAAACATCTTATCACAAAATAGATTTAGAGAAATTCTACAATTTGTTTAAAAAATCTACGTTCAATTTGTTTAAAAAATCTATGTTGTGTTTAAAAAAAATTACAATGCATCTGGATTGAGTACCACCACTTACATTTTTTGTTTTAATATATTGTTGCTTTCCCTTTTCTATTTATTATTTTAACTTTTAATAAATTTTTATTTTACATTTTCTCTACCCTTGGGTGGGCATGGTGCTTACAAGTAGAAATGAACCAATGAAGGGCATATCTGTCATAGCCCTACAACACCCTTGTCACTTCAATGTCTAGTTGGGGTGTGCGGTACTGCCCAAGAACGCCTTAAGGGCAAGGCTAGCTCAAGTGTTCACTGAAAAACTATGCATAAATGGTGTCGAAGCCTACTTTACCTAACACTTGCATTAGTTCATCGCTTTACGTGTTTACTATTTTAACTTAGCCTCTTTACTTAGCCAAATATGTACATCACAATAAGCAAATAAACACAAGTCTGAAAGGTGGACTTCCCAAACCGATGAATCCTTGTAAATTTTTATAACTCACAATTTACAATGGGTGGAGTAGCCAAAACCGATAGAACTCTTGGTGGATGCTACGCAGCAAATCCTCACCAAGATACAACTTTACAAGAATACCAAGTTGAACCCTCTGCGAGCGTCCAACTCTTACAACCGTCGATTATCGCACCCCTGGTAGATGTCGTTAAATTGGCATGGGTTCGCTCTGCAAGCGCATTGGTGTCTTCTAAGAACAACGCTTCCACAATCCTAAACTACAGACTGAGTGAGCCCATGAAGAGTGTCTACGCTACGACTTCCCGAATTAGAGTGCTTCCCGAGTCTTTTTCCCAAGTGCGCTTCGCTGTGTTCTTTTCTCCTTTCTGTTGATGAAATTGTCATTGATGCCAACACGGACTTGTAGTGGCCCCACGGGATGTCATTGGTGCCACCAAGTCTCACCTACAGTGCCTTGATCCCTTACAGAGTGGGTTTGTGCCTTGAAGCACCTTGTACCCAGTTGACAAGGTCCTTGTACCCACAAGGATAGATCTTGATGCCACCACCTTGTTGAAGATGTTGAAGACTCTGTTGATGACATTGAATACCTTGGAGATGGTCCTAAAGCCTTGATGGACGTTGGAGAAACCCTAGATGGGTTAGAGAATCATTAATGACCCATTATGTGGTCATTCATGCTATGATGATGTCATGGTACCCCAGAAGAAGACCTAGACCTAGCATCCCCACAGAAGATATCTTGACCCTTGGAGGTCCTCGTGTGTGGTGAAGGTGGTTTTGGAGCCCACTACTCGCACTTGACATGGTTATATGGCATGATGAAGGCACCCACACACATATGATGGCGGTTTGACACTTATACACACTTATGATGATCCTTGTACTCTTGAAGGTGGGGTGAAGGTGTTGATACTTAATGACTTGAAGATGATGACACTTGGACACCTATTACACCCTTGGTGTTGATGATATGGTGGACACCTTGTGAACTTTAATGATATGGGAAAGAAACAATAATTAAGAAATACATGCAATTGTAGGGCTTGATCCTTGAATGGTGACATGTATATGAAAACCCTAGTGGGTTAAATGGAAACCCTTTGATGAGGACATCCTTATGGTGAGGAATGAGTGTGTGTCTTGCAACACAAGTGGAATATTGATTTTATTTAAACAAAAATAATAATAATAATAATAAATAAAATTTGAATTCAAAGTCAAAATAATAAAAATTCAAATTATAAGACACTTACCTTGCTCACTCTAGAAGTTGGCCAACATGAAGTTGTCCACTTTAATGTGTATATAAACACATATGTCAAAATCCAAAAAATAGATCAACAAATTGGAGGAAGATCTACTCTGAAATTTGGAGGTTTGACTGAAGCAAATTTCGGAGGAGCAGTCCAAGCTAAAGAAAAACATCAGTCCCAAATTTTTGGTGGTTCATGACAGTCCGATCTTGGACTTGTCTTGGTTTGTTTTCTTCTCATTTTGCAGCAGCAGTTAAGCAGTCAAGGGTGGACTTCTTTGGGGTTTTGACAAGCATATATTTCCACAGTCCCGAGTTTGCAATAGACTGGATTTTTGGATGAGATAGCTCTATGATTTTTTTTCGTGGACTGAGGAAATTTGTCTAAGATTTTTCGGAGTCATTATACACCAATCCTGAAATTGCATATTAAACCGTCTGAGTTTATTACAGCAGTTAGTGATCTTGGAGGTGACTAGCAGTGTCTTGGAAAGTCATTTTTGGATGTTTTGAAGCTCAGAGATTGACCAGCAGCAGTTCGTGTTGTTTCAATTTCTTAGGGCCTTCCATAGCGCAAAAACAGACCAGGCCTAGCACACAGTATGAATTCACATATTAGATGAAAGTTCCATACTTGACAGAAATTCAAGTTTGTGACTTTTGTTGGAGACCTTTACACAGTCACCTATAGAGTCCAAGTTCTTTGGGTTAGGGTTACAGTCATCAATCCAAGCTTCTTAGGTACCATGGATGTTAAGAATTTCTTGACAAAACTGTAGAGGAGATGAGCAGACCCTTGGGATGAACAACCCCTTGATATACACCTTGATGATGCTTTATGATATGATGCATGCAAATATGTACTCTATGCAAACTATGATGATACATGGTCCATGATGATGATGCATGATGATGAAACTCCATGACAATGTTGAAGATGATGTCTATGCATTTTGATACAATAATGATGCACTCCTATACTGGAAAATTATCTTATGCCAGTGAAGGTATGTATGTGTTCCTTAAGACGTTTATATAGTAAGAGGTTAAAGGACAAAGTTTATTGTAAACTTTTACACATCCCAAAACTTTGTGGTGTAGGACATCTTCAAGTTTGAGGTTTGTTTTAAGTCTGTAATATGCACAGTTGAAGTTTGATTAAGCCAGCAGAGATTGATGATGTTTTATGGTGCCTACCCTATGTTGATGAATATTCCATGACTTTCCTAGAAGTGACAAATGCAGACCTAAATAACATATGCAAATGACATCCTTACAGTAGTGCACATACAATTATGAAGTGATGTTGAAATATACAGTGACATCCTTGGATGTGTAACAAGAAGCAAACAATGACAAGTATATTTAAGATGTTGTTGACTATTTCTGAAAAATCTCTGAGACTGTTGGCACTGAATTCCTAAATAGATTAGCATCCAAGAAGAAGATCATCTGCATGCTGGAGCAGACCATTCACAGGTCATAGAAGAGTTAGTTGAATGAGATGAACTGTGATTTAGTAAGTTGAGGTTTGACTGCAAATATGATGATATGTTGAGCAGCTTTGATTGATTTAGAGATTTGTGACAACTCTTGATTTGACAAACTAATACCTTCGGTGTTAGTGACTGATTGGTTTGATAGTGATAACTTGAATGACAATATCTTGATGTGACATCTATAGCAGTTATAGCATCTTTATGTGACAGCTTGACAGTGACATACATTGACTTGGAAAGATATTGACAGCCATTCATATGACAGTGATAGTAGTCTGATATGATATGACAGATGATAGTGACAGGTTGATGAAATTGACAGTGCTTACACAGTGAGATGCTCGATAGATTGAATATGACAGTGATTTTATGGTAGTGATGCACCTACAGCTAAAGACATGATGCTGATGGATAGAATGGTGATGTGACAGAGATTGCTTGTGATGAAGACATGATGCCAGTGGACAGAATGAAGAGTTAATGTGATTGTATGAAGACGTGCTAATGAATGCTCCTTGAAGACATGCTAGAGATAAGTGCTGGTGTGATGTGACAGTGATGAAAATGTGTTGAGACAGTGAGCTTAAATTGTACATGCAAGATTGATTTGCATATGGGGTTAGGATACCTCAAACCCTTCTTAGAAGGGTCTAAGAAAACCAGGCAGGGTCCTGGATGCAGAGTAGGTTCTCTTTGTATCAGTAGGTGCTGATTTTACCTCACGGTTGTAGCCGGTCCAAAACTAATACAAAAAGATTACAAAATTATATGGTGTTGTGTTCTTTTGTGTTATGGTTATTGATGATTCAAATGCTTATGCTATGTGAATAATGAAGTGAAAAATGTTTATGAAATGATTATGATATTGGTAGAATGATGAATTGGTAGTTAATTCTGACAAGTTAATAAAATTTTTAAAATTGATTTACACTGATTCACCCCCGCTCTCAGTGTCTAACACTTTATTCTACGCCTTCTTCCAACAAATTCCTTCGTGCATATATACTTGTTGTTTGGGCAAGCGCGACCCAAGGTGGGAATGCCCTTGCTTAGCGCTCACGCAAAGCATCGCGTCGATGTCTAATAATTTTGTAGTGCGCTCGTTGGTCGTGGCGTCGGCGCTCTGTTCCATGGGCTCTTTGGTCTAACGTCCCCACATCTTCGTGGTCATCGTGTGTCCCTTGTGGGAATGTCTTCAGTGGGATGGGCAGGGGGTTGTGCAAGTGCACCCTAAATCCCCCGTCGTCGCTTCCCCCGCCGTCGAATTTAGTGCTCGACTCCCCGACATCTTTTATGATATGTATCCAACGCACGTCTAGGCTTCTGATTTCGATGGGCTTGCCATGCGGCAAAAGTAAGTGCGGGTGTCGATTGTGGGAGCATGCCCCATCCTGGTCTGTACACCCCACTTAGACTACTTGTGTGTTCCATCTATTTGGGTAAGGTTCTCATTGCCATTTCACTTCTTATCCAACCGAACGTCTTCTTTCCCACATGGGCGCCCAAGCCAGCCTCTTGGGCAGGATAACTTGCTCCTTTGGGTGTGAACGTGGTGTTCCTTGTGACTCTTGGTCCGATGGCTGTGACATCCTCCGCCACTTCATCATTTTGTTGTCCTTGGAAATGTCCCCAAGTCCCTATCCTTGGAAACATGTTGCAACCATTGTTTGTGACCTTCGTTTCACTCCATGCATCTTGGATGGCCAACAACTGTCGTCGCAACTAGGTCATCTCTTCAAGAAAGCTCCCGCAGTCTGTGCTTCTGTCCACTTACTCTACAACTAGTACTTCATGCCTTTCTTCCTGCTTTCGTTCATTGTACACCTCATGAGTGGACTGGTTGGGTAGCTAGTCCATCTATAGTTTTCACCTCACGAGATGAACTTCATCATTCTGAAACCAACTTTCCTTTGTCATTTTTAGTGTCCTCAATCCATATGTGTTTAACACAAGCCTCCCCTTCTCTTTCCTTGGTTAATTTTTCTTCGTTTGTAGGCTACCTCTCCAAGGCAGCTAAGGCCTCACCACCATCTCCAAAGGTAGTGAGCCTAAGTGTTGTTTGAATCACGTTAAGTGAAATGGCGGGCGATGCAATGGGTCATCGCCTCCAACATCTTCTTGACACAAGTACCTTAGCGCAACTTGGAATCCTCTGTTAATGCACCCAATCTCTCCCAACCGAGCTTGATTTAGTTTGGACCCTGTGATTCTGAACACAAGTGTGATCATATCTATCGAAATCTCGCAAATGTTGTGTGAACCTGTCAAAGACACTTCCTTTGTCTTTGTTTGCTCAGCCTTTTCTTAGCTCTCTTCTTATTAGTCTTACTCAACCCTTTGAATGGATCGTTCGTCTTCTTACAAACTTCTTAGTGCTCTGAACTTTCCAAAGTTGCTATCATACATTTTCTGTCTTGCACTTCAAGGATGCTTTTCACATCAACTTCCTTAGTCTTCCCTTCATTTAGAAAGTGCTTACTTTCCAAGTAAGTGAGGGCCGCCTCCATTTCGTTTGGATGACATCCCACTCGTAATTCTAACCTTTCTTGTGTCAACTATGATTCTGGGAATCCTATAGCATGAATGAAAAATGCAATGACAATTATCGCATCACGTGATTGGTAATATTCACTAGTGTTTCCTTCACAATCATTGGACTCCTCCAAAATATATTGTTCTCTGCTTGCTTGGTCCAACACCTCCTCGTGTTACCCCTCATCATCATTGTTGCTCGACAACATCTCAAGTGTGCTTCCAACGATGAATCCTACGGACTATGTTGTTGCAAGAAACAAATCACCACCATGTTGTTGCAAAGTGTCTATTGAAATGCAAAAGGACTCAACCTCCCTGTAGATCGATTCCATTCGTTCTTCCAATGAAGCCACCCTTTTAACCAAAGAATGGCCAACTTCCTTGGTTGTGCTTTTCTTGTCCTCTTTTACCAAAATTTGTGTCTGTCGAATGTTGCATTGAGCCAAGTTTATGAACTTGCTAGGTTCTTCGAGTATCTGAAGTGAAGACATCCTTGGCCAAAATCCTAGCTTTCTCTTTTGCATCATGGAAAAACTCCTTGCTCCGGACCCTCCTAAGAACATAAAGCGACCTACATGTGGAACCAACATGACACAAGTTGACCAAAGGAAATATTGTCCAAGGATCACCGAGTGATCGTCTAATGAAACGACTTCCAAGTCCAATTTTCCATACCATATTCCAAGTTTGAGTGGTGTTGTGTTTACTCTACTCATCACAGACTTCACCTCTGAATCCAATGCCTTGAATCGGGATTGATTGAATCCCAATGAACTGTGAAGGGATGTCACAGTCTTGTTGCTCACCAAGCTATGAGTAACGCCTACGTCAACTAGTGCTGAAAATTTTAGCCCACTCATTGCAGCTTCCACAAAACTCAGGATTTGCAGGCTTGCTTCTTGACTCCCTGTTGTTTCTCTGATCCAAGCTTGAACCACTTTCATGGCTTCAGAAACATTGTCTGAATATTTAGGTGCTTCCAGCACTCTCATTTCTACTATCCATTTTGCTGTCCCTTTTTAACCAAGGCTTCCATCACCAAACAATTCTTTGCATAGTGGTCACCTTTGCAAACATAGTAGGCTATTTGTTTCTTCTTCGGCACCTCTAGTTGCTTCTAGCTTGACTCACCTTGAGTGTTTTCTTCCTTCCTCCCAGTCGTTGTTGGTTTGAAAGTGCTAGCAATCGTTTTGTCTTTGGCTCCATCTACGAAACCAAGTCCTAGAATGCCTTGTCCATTCCACACTTGATCTTCTCCCAGCACTCCTTCGTCGCATCCAACAAGGTCTCTGACAACTCTATCCCTTCTTTCAAAATTCCCTCTTCATTTTTCATTCTCCATCTCATTGTTCCAACAAAGCTTTAGCTTTCCCGGACGCACTTCGAACGTGCTCCATATTGACTTAGCCATATGTTTATCCGAACCCAGGTGCTCTGCCTTTGTTCTCACCTACTTCGGGTAGCACCCTTTTTTGTAGCACCTTCGCAGGTGGCTTGTCTCCCCCTTGCGGGTGTTCTTTGACCGATATGTTATGTGTGAAGCTTCCCATTAAAGCGTATTCATGAGAGTAGCACTCTCCCTTTTGCGTCCAATGTTTTCATCATCCAAACATCGGCGCCTTCATCTCTTTCTCCCAAACCTTAGCACCTTTTTGATGCGCCAGCGTGTCGTCTACGAATCGTAGACTGTAGTGTGTTTTCTTAGCACACTTATAGAACCTGAATTCCTTTCACACAATCTGTTTTGAGGCTCAACGCACCTATCAAGCGCATCACCAACCTTGGCTTGTGAAACCGCCTTCCTAGTCGCTATGATCACTTGTTGTCCAGTAGCAAAGTGCTATAGTGTCGCCTTCTTGGCAAGTAGTGTGTCTTTTAACTAGTCGCTTTCCTTCGTCAACCCAACGATGTAGATTCTTTGGTACCACCTGTCACAACCCTACGAAAACCTAGTTACTTCGATGACTAGACAGGGTGTGCGGCGCTGCCCAAGAACACCGACAGACTACGCCACACCATCTGTCAGCGAACATGTTTTAGCTAGATGATCTCATAATTTTTTTTTTAAAATA
>LPNX010569685.1:71614-82845 GCA_001517045.1 Pseudotsuga menziesii | reverse complement strand
TCAACACCTCATTTGGAAGTGTTGTGAATGCACTGCAGGATATGTATGTTTAGGAATGGATTGGTCCATTCATAGAAAAATGACGTTAGATTGTCAAAACTTGCTAGTAGTATTAATCACAATACTTATTGTTAATGATGAAAAAATATCAAAACCTAATAGTAGTGAGTGTCTTCAATTCAATATAGGATTAATATAGTGTGCTTTCATTGTCACTTCCTCTTTTTGCACCATCTTGTAGAAGGACGAAACACACAGTAGACTTCCATCAAAGTGATAATGAAGAAGCAAGAATTTCATAACCAATGAGTTAGTATGCTTTTCGGATCATGGAATGTTGCTAAGGTAGAGATTTTGTTCATCTTCTTTGAAATCCAACACATCACCAAAGTCCCAAGAACATTGAAATCTTCCAGGTGGATGATAAGATTTTTTGGGTTGGTGGAGGTTTTGTACATGTTAGAATTTGAAGTCGCTAACGTCATTGGATCCACTCTCTACCTTTTGATTTTGCGAGATCAATGAAGAATTGTTCATTAAATTTGTTTTTGACAATCGATTTGATACATTATATGCCATGTAAGTAGGTAGGGTCATGCATATTTGAGTTTTGATTTGTAGCCCAAAATGTGCCAATGTGGCCAACATGGTTTGAGAGGTTTCGAAGTTTATTTTTTGTCGCTTAAACATAGGGATAAGTCTTGCAAGGAGAGATGGTTAAAGACTCATGAGATATTTTATGTTATAGATTGGTTTTAGAGGTCTTTCATTTTTCTAACCAGTAAAAATGGTTAGATCTAGAAACTATAAATACAGGTAGTTGGTTAGATCTAGAAACTATAAATACAGGACCCTTTAGGCTATCTAACATGGCAATTGCGATTTGAGATGTATTCCATACTCATTATGCATTGTGATGTTCTGATCATAATACGTTGTGCTTAAGTGCTTCAATGGTGTCTTTGGACACCACCTCTTATATTGGAATAATGTTCCCTTCTTTTCTTCTCATTTTGTTCAATATTTTAAAGTTGATAGGTTTCCCAACATCATTTACGAATTCACTCACTAAAAATGAGAATGCAAACTACATATTATTAACAAAAATGCTAGAAAACAAACAAAAAGAGTATTAAACAAGCAATTATTTTCTTCTTTATACATAATGAAACCAATCAAGTACTCACTAAAGCACCATGTATAGGCCAAAAACTCCTAAGTAAATACCTACAACCTTTTGAGTGGCTTTAGATGACCAAATGCAACAGTAATCAATGCAAAAAATGCAAAACAAGGCAAAAAATCGTCTTTCCCAAGCCACATACACTTGTTTCCAAACAAAGGTGTGTGCACACACACCTATTAGGAAGGATAATAACATGTGCATGCTCTTTTTCACTCTAGAGAGAGAGTAGAGCAAGAGTGTGCTTCCTGTAGGTATTTAAAACGTTTTAAAACCTCAAAAACTTAGAATCCTTTGTTCTGAATCAATGCAAGGGATTATTCTACAAATAGATAGGTTTAAAAAGACTCAAGCAAAGACAAAAAACAATCCTAAGGAGGCCTTACAATGAAGAATTCAAAGAATTAGTCCTCACCGGAGTCATGAGTTTTGCAATGGAGATAAACCCACAAATAGTTAGGGATGGCTATCACAGAGAAAATGGAGAGACAACTACGCAAACTCCTCTAGGATTACTAACTTACATCCCTAAAATTAACCGAAAAGACAAGAAAAATGCATAGTCATTCAAGAGATAGAATATTAGGCAAATGGATTCTATAGGTTTTCCTATAGCATCCTCCCATGCATGAACTCCAAAGCATTCCGCTTGATTAATCTTGGAACTTGCACACAAGAAAGACAAACCCATTCTCAAATCTTATGGAAACATATAAGCATGAATAAGTTCAAAAAACAA
Source organism: Pseudotsuga menziesii (assembly GCA_001517045.1). Taxonomy (NCBI): domain Eukaryota; kingdom Viridiplantae; phylum Streptophyta; class Pinopsida; order Pinales; family Pinaceae; genus Pseudotsuga; species Pseudotsuga menziesii. The sequence continues at coordinate 80,923 of LPNX010569685.1, read as the reverse complement.
ATTTAGCATAAAAAAAACTAATTATCCTATCAGGAAGACTAACCCCTTTATACCAATAAGAATAAAATTGAATAGGAAGACTAACCCCTTTATACCAATAAGAATAAAATTGAACATTGAATTGCGGGGGATGAGATAAATCTATTAATGAATAAAAGACAAGTACAAATATCACGAAGATCTTGTTGTTTACACCATTGGAGAGCTTTCTTAGGTCCCTATGAACCTAAGCTACTAATGTCTTGATCCTCCCAATCCTTCAAACTCCTTTTTGAACACAATATGGGAGCCAAGCATGAAAGCAGACCTCATTGATCAAAGGATAATGAAATATCAGAAACAAGGGTTTCTGAGGGGAATGGTCATAAAAACTGAAGGATTCATGACCAATTATTCTAGCATAAACTTAGTATGAGTACTTGATTCCCCTATATCATCCACGAATGTCTTATTTATACATTATTGGTCATGGTTGAGATAGTTGGAGAGTGATTTTGAGGAGATACACCCAAAAAAAGTACTTTTCCAACCATTTAGTTTCACTAATTTCAAGGTTCTTTATATTTTTTTTGTACATTTTCAACACACGCTCTTTTCCTTATAGTGGATCAAGGTGTGTGTTCCCTCAAAACCATGCTTCTTTTAGTGAAAAATGGTATGAAAAGAGTTGGTAGGTTGTTCTGTGGTGGGATCATCACTTATGAATGGCTCAAACATCTGATTTAGGTCCTGTAGCAACTATTAACAACTCTTTATATGGCATTAGGGGCATTTGAGATCAATTAAGTACAATTGGATGCCAATAGCGATGTGATTTGATACCATTAGGGTCACTCATATGCAATTAGGTTCATTAGGGTGCCATTGAGGTAACTAAAGTGCCAATTAGTGTTATAACAAAAGATAGAGTTATGCCTTAAGTGCTAATGAATGGCTAGATTCACCATTATAATAATATGATTTTGAAACTTTATTAGAGAATTTTTTTTCTTTCACTTTGTTGAGGAGGTTTGGAGTGCAAAAATGCTCACAATTTCTTGAAGAGGTTCACGATGCAAAAACACTCACACATTGTTTTCAAATTAGTTACAAGGATATAATTTTTTTCAATAATTTATAAACCAAGATCCTCTTCCTTATGTGGGGTTCCTAATCCTTGAGGATAATACCTAAACCCCTCGCGCCCATTAAGTGACACCATAGCTTAGTTCGTTTACCAAAAACATTCTTTAAGAACTATTATAAAGCTTGATTACTATACTTTGTGTTCCACAAACACCCTCAATAAAGATTATAAAGGATGATTGCTATATTCTTAAATAAATGGTGATTTGTGAATAGAACTTACAAGGAATCCATTAAACTGCTTGTTTAGTTTGTTTTCCAAAAAAATCTCAAGGATTATTATAAAGGATGATCACTATATTGTTGATATGTTTGAGCAAAATCGAAGATCCTTGAACAATTTTTTATCAAATAATTTCAACACATGTGAATATTTATAGCAGTCACATATAAATCTTTACATCGACCATATATTAATGTTTGTATCGACCACATATGAATCTCACAAATAAATCAACCGCATAAAACAATCAACCATAAGAGACAAGATATACTCTGGGAAAACCCTCTAAACATGGAGGATGAAAAAACTAGCAATTCTTTGACTATGATAGATAGATTTGTAGAAGATGGTTTACAACACATAAGCAAATTTCCTGATAAGAGATATCACCTCAACAATAAAGAAGAGATTCGTTGATACAACTGAATGTCAAACTTGCCAAGTGCTTAACACTTTAATAACAAGTTAATGATATAGATACAACACCAATGTACTCTAAACAATTCAAATATGCTATGTAGAACAACCAATGGAGACTCTAGTTTCTCTCCATACATTCAGTTGTGCATACACAATGAGGAGTATCAACTAGAATTCCCTCCTTAGCACTAGTGCCAATCTAACGCTTAGATATCTCCTACATACCCAAGACATGCACCCTCCTCTCGTAGTTAGTCTTTAACTAAATGTTTGACTAACTTGAACTGAGCCTTTTAATCTTTAATTGAAATAAACTGACTTGAATTGAATGTGAACTGATTGAATTGAATGTAAACTTACTGAATTGAATGTGAATTGATTGAACTGAATGTGAATTGACTTAATTGAACTCGATCATTAACTGATTGCATGACCACCAATTTAGGAGTTTAACATATTAGCTTTGGTGCTTTACAATTAGTGTCATCAATGCTCAATTACCATTATTAACTTTTGCATGGATATTCTTAGTTAACTGATTCATGCTTTATTGCAACTGAGGCTTTACTAAATCCTTTGCAATTCGAGTTCACTTAGAGGTAAATATAGGCAATTCGAAGCCATTCTCTTTCGCTATGCTTTATCTTATTGTCATTAATTAATTACTGCATGGTCCATATGTGTATTAATTATTTATCCATCGTATCGTATCATACTCAAAAGAATTATTCCATACAGATGATTATATATATTACCCCGAGTCATATAGTCATATGCTAAAGCATTCCCTAGGGGTAGCTAATCCCTAAAGGATACTTGTAGCAGTCGATGACTATGACTAACAATATATCACATAGTAGAACCACCTCAACATGTGAGGACTAAGTGGACTTGATGCAAAACACAAGAGACAATCTTGATACAAACCACAAAACCATGTCCATAACTGGAGGTCCATCTCATAGGGTACCTCTTATGAGAATACTTGACTTGATACAAACCACAAGTTTATAAGCTTGATATAGACCACAAGACTTTACAGTATGAGCATCACCACCTCAATCATATGAGGATATAGATAGGACTTGATACAAACCACAAGTACCGACTTGATACAAACCATAAGTCCCGAGAATGACTCAAAATGTTGTACAAAAAATATATACTCGATGTTCTACAAACACCATCAACAACGATTATAATGGCTAATTACTATGCTAGAATAGAGATTAACTTATAAATAAACTTTAAAAGGAATTTATCAAAATGCTTGTTAAAAACCCATGTTCCCCAAACACTAAATCAAATATTCACTATAAAAGGGGATTGCTTATTTATGATTGGTTTTCATTTTGTAATTTTTATATGTTAATCAAAACAATATATTCAAAAAAGTTTGAAAACAAATTACATTTTTAAGCATTTTTTTTATAAATATAACAAAATATGTTTTACATTATAATAAAATAATAATAATAATTAAAAATTTAAATAAGTAAGTTAGAAAGTAGATCAAGAATTACACAATTTCCACACATATCAAGCTCAAGCTCACCTTGATATAAGCTATAAGTACATTATCCTTGAGCACATTCATAGATGCATTAATAATCCTCAAAGTAATCCTCCAAGTTAAAGTGGATTTTAATTTTGATAAGTTGAATACGTACTTTGAAAAATTGTGGTCACATGGCACAAGTTAAAGTGGATTTTAATTTTGATAAGTAGAATGCCTACGTTGAAAAATTGTGGTCACATGGCACATAGATGATTTGCTCATCTATATTATTTCTTAACAAGGTTTAAAATTAATAATTTAATAAGCATTTATAGAATGTTTTTAATAAAGTCAAAACTAATAATTTATCAAACTAAAAAAAATAAGGTATTTAGGTAGATTGATATGTGATTTAGTGGTTAAATTAGGACATAAAGATATATATAAGTAACAAAAATTGACAAAAAATGCTCTGCAACGAGATAAAGGTGTGTACACCCCTTTCTACTGATCGCCTTCAGCCATGGCCCCTGAAGGGGGCCTCGAGGAACGTTATTCTTCTCCACTTGAGATCCTAGCTTTTCGAAAGCTAGTAGCGTCTAGTAGCAAGAGAAAATTCAGTGAATCAACTCATCAGGAAGTTAGACACTATCCCCACAGTCACATTACCAAAGGAAGAATCTTGTCGCTCAACTCTGAACTTAGCAAAGAGGGGTTTAATAGGGCAGTTCACGGGCTTATGGCCCTCTCCCAAGGCCGTTGAGGCATGGGTGCAGCGAAACTGGAGACCACCAACCATGAAAGGAATCATAAGTTATCTGGTAGGAAAAGTATTTTTTTGTTTTTTTCTTTAACAGTGTAGAAGACAGGCATCTCATATTTAGGAATGGGCCATATTTTATGGGCCTTTAAGGCTTGTATCTGAATAAGTGGACTCCTTATTTCGAGCCATCATAGGATTTGACGTCGGTTGTACCTATTTGGGTGTGCCTCCCTCACCTTCCTCTACATTGTTGGAATCTGAAGGCATTAGAATCAATAGGTAAAATCTTGGGAAAATACATTGATCAAGCTGAGCGAAAGAATCTGTACTCCTACGCAAGAATATGTGTGGAGGTTGATCTGGAGAGCGGCTTCCCGGAAGCCATCCAAGAGACTAAAATCGAAGGGGAAACCCTTCTTGATCTAAGCAAGCAAAAATGGAATAAAAATGTTGGGAAGGCCGTCAGTGCTAGGGGCACTTCAGGAGGGCTTGCAACCCTTTGGTCGGGAGATAAGTTTCATCTGAAAAAGTTCCTTTGAGACCCAACATTGGATCTTCACCGAAATTCACCATTCATCATGTAAGCTTACCTTTGCACTCTTTAATCTATATGTGCATGTCCTCTTCTTCGAGAAGAAAGAATGTTGGAATTCTTTATCTAAATTTCTAGAAATTTATTCACCTTCAAACATTATAGTAGCCGAAGAATTAAATCTAGTCCTTGATCCAAAGGAAAAAAGAGGTGGAAATAGTTTAGGGATCCAATGTAACCCCTTGTAGAGGAGCTATTACAACAGTGGGATCTACTTGATTTTAAAACAAAGAAAAGTTTTTACACATGGACAAACAATAGACTCGGGACAGAGCACATCTCAACCCGCTTAGATAGATTTTTAGTGGAGAGCACACTTCTTCTAGAAAAGAAACTTATTTCCCCCAAAATCCTCCCAAAGTTTTCCTCAGGTCACAAACCAATCCTCCTTCAGCTGGAAGAGGAAGAAAATTTGGGACCCATCCCCTCTAGATTCAACCCTCTTTGGATTGAAAAGGATGATTTTATGGAGACAATTATGTCCGCTTGGTACTCCCCCATCTCAAGGTCACCCAGCTATGTTTGGGAACAGAAACTTATAGCAACCAAAATTGCATTGAAGGATTGGATAAAAAATCTCAATAATACCCCTTCTGGCCATATAAAAGAAACAATACAACAATTATTAGATCTGCAAATGGAAATGGATAGAGGGGACATAAACATTATAGACCTCGAGAGAGAACAAGCTGCCCAACACACCTCCTTTTGATCCTTTCGAAAGGAAGAAGAGTATTGGAGACTTAAGTCCCAGAGCTTGTGGCTGAAAGTGGGGGACATAAATACTTCTTATTTTCACCGGCAATTCAGATCCCGCCTCTCTCGAAACCACATATCCGAAATAGTCTCAGTGGAAGGAACCGTCTTTAAAGGGTATGAGCAGATTAAAGGGGCAACAAAAATTCACTTTCAGAAACTATTTAGGGATGATGGGATAGGCAGTGAGGAAGTCACCTCTGATTTGCTTTCTTATATCCCCTCCCTCGTTAGTAGCAAGGACAACAAAGGCCTCCTGAATCCTTATACAGAGGAAGAAATTAACAAGGTAATTTGGTCCATGGACCCTGACAAAGCTCCTCGCCCTGATGGATTCTTAATTCTGTTTTATAGAATATATTGGACAATCATCAAGCCAGATTTGGTGAGAATGATTAAATCCTTTCAACATAAGGCCAAAGTGGAAGGCAATACAAATTCCACCTTTCTTGCTTTAATCCCCAAAGAGGTGAATCCAGGATCATTTGATCACTTCAGGCCTATCTGTCTGTGCAATGCTTCATATAAAATCATCACAAAACTCTTGGAAAACAAGATCAAGTCATTAATTGAGAAATTCATCTCTCCCTCTTAGAGTGGTTTTGTCAAATGGGGGCACATCATAGACAATGTAATCATGGTCCAAGAAGCTTTGCACTCCAGTCATCAAAGGAAGGAGCAAGGGATGCTAATCAAGCTAGACACGGCAAATGCCTTTGATCAGGTAAAATTATCCTTCTTGTTCAAAGTTCTTCTTGCTTTTGGCTTTAACTTTGAATTTGTTAATTTGATCAAAGCTTGTATAGAAAATCCCTCGATAGCTCTATTAATCAATGGCAGGTCGACTAATTACTTCTAAGCAACAAGGGGATTGAGGCAAGGCTGCCCATTCTCCCCTTTCATGTATATACTCATGGTTGATTCTCTAAGTAGAAAACTGACAGTTGAAAAGGATGTTGGGACCGTCCGAGGCACCAGGCCGATAAAGGGTCTGGACCTCATCAATCATGCTCTTTTCACGGATGATTCTTTACTGCTGGGAGGAGCCTCCATCAAAATAAAAAAGGTTTTTAGACAAATTTTGCAAAACTTCTGCAATATCTCTGGAGCATTAGTAAACAAAAGAAAAAGTGTTGTGTTTGGCTGGAACATTGACTAACACTCACTCCATCAAATTTCCCAATTCTTTGGGTTCTCGAGTTCGGCTACCTAGAAAAAGATTACTTACCTCGGCCTTCCTCTCACTTTGGGAGCCAACAAGGCCTCCCGCTGGCTTGGAATTCTCAGTAAGATAAAGTCTAAAATAGTAGTATGGGGAGGACAGTGACTTACCAACACCGGGAAATTAACCCTCATAAAATCTATCATTTCCTCCTATTAAGTTAATCAGGCCTCCTTCCTCTTGGCACCAAAATTGATCATAGATCAAATCTCTAAATTTATTAGGGACTTTATGTGGAGAGGAGGTAAAGGCAACGGAATAAAGTTCCACTTAGTCAATTGGGATATTGTCAAGCACCCAATGATGGAAGGCGGATTGTAGATAAGGTATCCAGGATCGGCCAACCTGGTGTTAGAAAGAAAATTTCTCTCGAAAATATACTCAAACCATAAAGTCAGTAAAATTCTAAGGGAAAAATATTTCAATGGTGTCTCTTCAAGGAATCTGCATGTAGAAAACACTCCTAAAGGAAAGATGATCTGGAACATGTTTCATCAAGGGTTGGGTTTTTTCCATTCTCTATTATATTGTGTCCCTGTAAATGGAAACAAAACGCTTGTCTGGGATGATAGCATCCTAGATCAAGTTCCTCTTGCCTCCTCCACTGAATTCATAGATATCTAGTCGTGGCTTACCCAACATGGCATCACCAAGCTAGCAAACATTTCAGACTGGGAACCTTCTGGGATTTGGTAGGCATGGGATCTTCCTCGAGTATCTTCAGGCACAAAAGCATCTCCTCTTGGAGACGTTGACCGGAATGGAACCAGTTCATCAATAGTTACTCGACAAGTGGGGCTGGGGAAAATTAGGTATTTACATTGCTGCTCAAGGATTTGCAGCTCTCCAACCTCATCACGATCCGATCCTTCCTAACTCCTATAAACAAGTGTGGGACACCTTCAGAATGCAAAAAATATTTTTTTCACTTGGGTTTTAGTTCACAGAAAAGTTCTTACTAGTGAAAATTTTCTAAAAAGAGGAATTATAGGCCCTCATCGATGCCCTCTGTCCTGCATGGCGCTTGAAACCTCGAATAACCTATTTGTTGACTATTCATTTGCACGAGAAGTATGGTCTCTCTCCTTGCTTAGCCTCAACGCAACTATTCCTTCACAAATAACAATAACTACCCTCTTCTCCACCTGGAAGGCAAGGTACCCTCTCTTGCTCAAAAGCAATTCTGCATGGACCAAAATTTGCAAGCCTTACCAAAATATGTTTGTTTGAAAATTTGGTTGGTAAGAAACAACTAGATCTTCAATGATTCCATATATTCTCCTCTGATAATGGCAGCAAAGGAAAAGGCACTTCTTTAGGAAGCAACGGTTTTAATCATTCTTCCTTCATTGACAAATCCCTGCTCCTTGGGCACTTATTTGTTTAGGGACATAAATAAGAACCCTGCTCGCCCCTTCAACAACCCAGGCTCGTGAATCTGAGACTCGGATGCAGTTTTGCAAGGATGGTGGAGGAATAAGAATCAGGGTAAAGCTTAAATCTTTTTTTACTGTGCTTCAAAAGGAAATCCTGGGATTGCAGGAGCTGGTGTTGTGATCTATTCTCTAGACGAACAAAGAAAAGACATCTTCAACTGGGGATTAGGAAAGCGAACAAACAACTACGCTGAAATTCTTGGGCTGTTAAGATCCTATCAGATTGCACGAGAAAATGACTTCAAAGAAATACAAGTTTTTGGAGATTCATAAATCTTGATAAAGATACTAAACTTGAATGATCACTTTAGCGACCCGTTGCTCAATAAGACCCTGCAAAGGGTGTGTTATGTTATGCAAGACTTCAGCTCCTCCTCCTCCTTCCATGTCCTGCGAGGCTCAAACAGGGAAGCAGATGAAAAAGCAAACAAGGGTTGTCTATTCTCTCAAGGATTATAGAGAAAGAACAAGGACACTCCCTTCTGGATTTCGATTGTGTAGCTTTGAACTTGTCATGTTTCTTTGTTTCGTAGAATCGAGTATGATGGAATATCATCAAGTGGTGTCTTGAATATATGTAGTCTCGATTGATTGGCGTGACAACCAAACCGTTACCTTATAAATAAATATAACCCTTTCAATTAAAAAAAATTAGGACACAAAATTTGAAAAGAAAATTATAATTGAAATTAAAATATGATCATAGTTTTATGATAATAACAACAAACACACTTTAATAAACTTTCAATTGTTAATCCTTAACCAAGCTTACCAAATTTATTTAGAGTTCAATATATATATTCAAATTAACATTTCCTATAGCCAAGCCAAGTAGAATTCAATATATATATTCAAAAACAAACTCCAACAAAATCTATTCAGCATCATTAACAACCTAAGTACTTCTTTCAAACAATTCAAAAACAATTCAATTCCTATAGGAGTTATGCAATGCTTTCTATACTCAACCAAATGGGGCAATAAAACATATTTCAAATGTTTTAATTCCTACCAGAGTTATGCAATTTTAGTAATAAGGATGTTCAACATATACAAAGTCAAACAAGAAAGAACCTTTTTCAAAGAAAACATAGGGCATCCATGTTATGTGCTTTGATTGAAAAGCAATAATCTAATTTATTATGGAAATCAATTTTGTAAAAATAAAATAATGCAAACCAATTCTATAAGAAATTGACTTTAAAAATATTAAAAACACTATAGCAAAATAATTTGAACAATGTGGAAAAAAACACATAAAAATAATATGTCAA